>JANIJH010000002.1:1601317-1644812 GCA_024520975.1 Erythroxylum areolatum | reverse complement strand
TAATAATAATAATAATAATATTATTATTATTATTATTATTATTATTATTATTATTATTATTATTATTATTATTATTAACAACAACAACAACAACAATAACAACAAAATCTAACAATAATAATAATAACAACAACAATAACATCAACAACAAAATCCAAACCCAAAAAGAAAAATCTATAGTTAAACACAAAAACTATTACAAGAACATCTATCAAAAGTTCCTTAATCTAAGTATGAAATTGGGAAACTTGATTGCAGAGACGGTTAGTAGCACCAAGACCACCCCAACAAGAGCCAACAACGACACCTTAACTTTTTTGTTGCAATTGTCTCTATTACGAGCATTCACTAGCTGGGTAAGTGCTCTGGAGCAAATCCCATCTCTAGATTTATACCATGTGTTGTCTGCCATAAAAGATGAGTCGATAAACCTCCAACAAGACAACATCTTTTTCCTGTCTTTCTGTCTAATCAACAAGCCCAACTATTACCCAACTCAACTGCTTATGCAGAGGAATAGAAGAACTACTGAACTAGTGAAAAAATTAAAAAGAACCAAAGTCACCACCGTGCAAGACTACAATTAGCATTTAATTAAATGCTAGTTACGAGGTGACTTAATTAGTCACCCAATGATTAGCAATAGTTCAAAACAGCATAAATGATAATGAGGAGCAGCCAAGAATTGTCAAAATGTCACTGGCATGAAATCTCTAAGAAGTGGGAGGAGGAAAGGGTTGCCAAAGGTAAAAATTTATATGATAGTTCTGATATGGAATGTAAGTGATACTAACAACCTGGAAAAGTTGTATGCTTTGAGGGATTTTATCTGTAGGATTAAGCCTCTTATTGTAGTTTTTCTTAAAACCAAAATAAGATACGAGAATATGAATAAGGTGAATATTTTGGGTCCTTGTTGGACTTTTCTCTCTAATCATCATCACCATCATTATGGCAAAATTGTTATTGGTTATAATGAGAGCTTTGTTAAAGTGGAGGAAAAGGTTTCTAATAAGCAGAAGATGCATCTAAAGGTTCACTTTATAATAGAAGCAGTTACTTTTCACTCTTCTTTTGTCTATGGGTTTAATACAAGTTTCCAAAGGAGTAGTCTATGGCCTTCACTGAGTAACATCCAAAATAGCTTTTCAAGCCCTTGGGTCATAGCTGGTGATTTCAATTCTACTATCTATCGATCATAAGCATAGGGAAATTGTAGTATAAGGAATTACAATGATGATTTAAAGCTTTATATAGAGCATTTGGGTGTTATTGATCTTAAACAAGAAGGGTGTTTCTTTATTTGGAGTAACAAACAATAGAATGATTGGCATATTCGAAAAAAAAGAGTAGAGTTTTAGTCAATAGGGATTGGCTCTTACAATTTGCCAATAGTAAGGTTACATTCTTAGATCCTCTCTTTTCAAATCATACTCTAATTCTGATTGATGAGCTTTACCAAAAATCTTTCACTCATCATCCCTTTAGATTTAATAACTACCTTGTCAAAGTTGAACCAATGATGTTGTTCATAAAGGCTTATCTACCAAGTCTTCGACTCCAAACAATTCATCTGTTGTCAGAAACTTAAAGCTATCAAAGCCAAATTGAAGAAGTTGAAGTCTCAACATTCACTAAGCACACAAGCAGGAATTGATGTTGCTAAGGAAAAACCAGTAGCAATCCAATCTTTACTTTCTCTCAACTATAGAGATTCTGATCTTGTTATGAAGGAAAAGTTGGAGTTGAAATTCTTTCTAAAAGTTGTTCAAGAACATTCTTCTCTGATCCAACAAAGATCTAGGATTAGTTGGCTTAAGGAAGGGGATAGAGCTTCTAAGTTATTTTTCAATTCCTCATCAGACAGGAGAAGTGTTAATAAAATATGTTTTATTACTAGTGCAGATGGGAGAATCTTAAATGTTCAACTTAGTATTTTAGAGAAGGCTATCTATTTCTATAGGGGCTCTTGGGATCAGATATAGACTCTTCTTCTTCCTTTATGGACTCTCTTCAGGCTATTATTCCCAACAGTATCTCTCAAGAAGCTTCTTGGGAGTTGGTGAAACTATTTATGATGATGACGTCAAGGCTACTATCTATGCTATAAATGGAATGAAAGCCCCTGGTCCTAATGGAAAAAATGGTTTCTTCTTTCAAAACATTGGGTTTATTGTTAGACTTATGATTAGAGAGGCTATTTATGAATTATTTGATAAGGGGGTCATGATGAAGGAATTTAAAAAAACTTTTCTCTACTTAATTCATAAAATCTCTAGCCTCTCTACTTTTGGTGATATCAGGCCAACTGTATGTACAAACTTCATCTACAAAATTATGGCTGAAATATTGGCAAACAGATTGAAGGGAGTTCTTAATCTCATTATCATAATGCTTTTATGAAGAATAAAAGCATTGAACATTCTTTTTGCTCAAGAACCCCTAAAAGACTATACTAGAAGGAATTCTCCCCTAAATTGTGCAATTAAGATTAACTTTAATAAAGCTTCTGAGTGCGTTAGTTGGCCTTTCCGCTTCAAGGTTCTTAAGTCTTACAACTTTCTTAATATTTGTATCAACTGGATTAAGGCTTGTGTCTCTACCACAACTTATCATGTCTTGATTAATGGTACTCCTTATGGACTTATTAAGGAGAAAAAAGACGTTAAACAAGGAGATCCTTTGTCTCCTTGTCTATTTATTATATGTATGGAAGTGCTATCCCAATTGCTCAAGACTAGAGTCTCTCATAGTCACAAATTCAAGTATCACTCCAAATGCAGGAGAGTTTCTTTTACTCATCTCTATTTTGCAAATGATCTTGTTCTCTTCTCTAAAAGGCATTTTGTTCTTTCATCAATAGCAGAATCTGTTCAAGACACCATTTCGTCTTTAACTGGCATGAATAGGAAAATCCCACTATTGCATTAGCTAGGTTTGCCTGTTACTACCAAAAGGCTATCCTTCGATGAATGTCTTCCTCTTATTGAACGAATACAAAGGAGAATAAGCAAATGAACTAATAGATTTCTTTCATTTAGAGGAAGAGTCCAACTTCTTAAATCTATCTTATGTTCCCTTCACTTATATTGGAGCACATATTTTCCTTTGTCTAATAAATTGATTAAATTTGTGGAGAAAATGATGATAGAATTTTTATGGGGTAAAGCAAATGAAAATTCGGGCTTTCCAAAAGTCAAGTGGGCAAATGTATGCAAACTCAATGAGAAAGAAGGGCTAGGGATCATCTCTATAAGAGTAGCCAACAATATTTTTTTGATTAAAATAATTTAGAGAGTGCTTCAAGACAAGCATTCAATGTAGATGAGATGGCTTCACAACTATTTTCTGAAAGGGAACAACCTATGGTCACTTTTACCTAAATCATGCTTCTCTCGGTTCCTTAACCAACTTTTAAAGAAAAGAGATAAAATAACAAATGAGGTTTGTTGTAAAGTTGGGAATGGAAAGGTCGCCTTCTTATGACATGATAATTGGATTGGTTATGGTCCCCTTTCTCATAATTCCAATGCAGTAATAGCCTTTTCAGGGTTTGACTACAGGGCTAAGGTTGCTGTTCTAATAAATCATAATGAGTGGGTTCACTTTCCTTTAGAATTTCAACAGCTAAAACCTTCTTATATATTATCCTAATCATAACACCCAGGACAGTTATCTTCAGCTTGGACTTCCTATTGAGAGATTTTTTGTTAGACTCTACAGGAGATGGATTCATAGTTCAGGACAATATGTTCCTTGGTTTTCAGTTATTTTGAGCGAATTTTTTCGACCTTGTACTGCTTTTCTACTATGATTGATGGTTAAAAACAAGATTGCAACTATGGATAGATTACAATTCTTGCTAAATCTGGATGCAACTTGCAGTTTATGTAAAGAAGCCCCAAAAATAAGGAATCATCTTTTCTTTCTCTGCCGTTTTTGCAATACTATTTGGAATAAGATTAAAGAATACTTCTTATGGTATGTCTCCTAAATCTGCTCATGGATCTAATTAATTCACTTTTTGTAGCACAAACTTCCTCTCCATTTTGGAAGAAGAAGTTGCTAATCCTAGCCTTAATTGCTCTTTCTAATGCTGCTATTTTTATTTTTGCACGCTGTCGTCTTATTTTTGTGATGTCGTTTTGGCTTACTATTGGGGGGGGGCTATTTGTGTCTTCGTTTAGCCCTTTCTGGGAGATTGTTTTAACGTTTCTCCTAACAATGTATCTTACATATTATTTCGATTTATCCAAATTTATTTTTTCAAAAAAAATCAAAGAGAAATGGGAAGCTTTTGACCCTGTTTGGCAATCAACTGATTGTATTAGCTGTTAGCTGATAACTAATGATATCAACTGATTTGACCAACGAACTTCATTATATGTTTGTCATTTGATGTTTGGTAAAATTAGTTATTTAGTATTAGCTGTTTATGTATAAAATGACTTATGAGGACATGACTTTAAAAAAAATTATAAGGGTATAAATATTATATATCTTAGTATTTCATTGAATATTCTTATAGTAATTTAGATTTTAGATATTTAATTATACAAAAATTAAGTTTATAACCCTAATAAAAACATAGAACATATAATAATAATAATAATAATAATAATAATAATAATAATAATAATAATAATATAACAACAACAACAAAATCTAACAATGATAATAATAATAACAACAACAAGAACAATAACAACAAAATCCAAATCCAGTGTAACATCCCATTAACTGTGGGAAGGTTAAAATAGTAAATGTGAGTGATTTATAAGAGGCTTAGAAATGCTTCTTCATGCTCATGCATAATATGTCATACACATATACATAAATAATGAATTTATCTGCACATGAAAATAATTATACATGCATTCATGAATAATTCCAGGTATAATTGGATTGATTTGTGTATTTTTGAGAATTAGGAATATTTTTACATTGGAAATTTTACGGGTTAATGAAATTGTGATATTTTTTAATTTTGGTGATTTTAGGATTTATTTTCAAAAATTATAGAGAATTATGGAAATTTATGGGAAAAAGAGAGAGAATAGGAATTAATGATGATTTGACATAGTTAGATTGTCAAGATGAGACTAAAGGAATTAGTCAAGAAGAAACTAAGTTAAAGCTTGGGTATTATAAAAGTGACAAGTGTCACTGATTTAGTTAAATGGCTCTGGTATTTTTGTCTGAGAGTGAGTTTGATTTCAGAGAGTTAAAAGGGGATAAGTTATATGTTTAAGTGTTGTTTCGTAGTCACCTTCTTTGTAGCCACCTCCTTCAAATTTCTTTCCAAAACACAAAGTTTTCATCAAATACCTTTCAAAAGTTAGCTTTGCTCTTCTTTTTCCCACACCAATTCCACTTTGCTGTTTGTTCTTTTTCCCTAAGAAGAACAAAAAAACCAAAGCTGTCCATTTATACAGTGATGTACGTAAATTGCATGGAGTTTAAGGTTTTGGGATAGTTGAAGATCTTGGAGTTTTTAACAAGTAAGTATTGAACAAATCCTTTAGAGTTATAGATTTATGAAATGAATTTGATGAATTACTGTCATCTGCATGAACATGAAATTTTCGTGTATATACATAACTACTGTGAAAATGGGATGAAAAATATAGATATAGTGTTATTTAGTATTTGATGGATTATTAGTGATCAGGTGATGTAGAAATGATTTTTGGAGCTTGAAATAGAAATGAAATGATGTATGGGATTAGTATAGAAAATTGTAGTATGAAAAAGGTGATATGTTGTCATGCTCTGTTTTTCACTGTACATGTATATATATATATATGCATGTGTATATGTGAGTGGATGAGTTTCTTAGATATGATCAAAAAAGTAGTGTTTGAGTTGAAGGGTAGTTGTAAAATAATGGTTTAAGATAGGAATGAGTGTATAAATGATAGTTAAAGGAAAAGAATTAAGAAGATGCAAAGAATGAAAATATAGGAAAAAGTACAAAATGGTGAAATGCAGAGTTGAATATCTGATATCTGACTTTTTGACGATTTTGAGGATTTTAACTAAACTTGTATATTTTGGAGTAGTATGAATTCATGGTGAATGAGTTGTTTGAAATGGAGTAGAAAAAATTAGAAATGTAAATTTGAAGCGTTCGATTTTAGAGAATTAAGTCTGGAAATTTTCTAGGAATGAATAGTAACAGTGTTGAGTTTTTTATCTGAAACTTTTGTGAATTTACTGTATTGATTTAGGCAAATTTTGACAAAATTATCTTCATAAAAGTTGGAGCTTATCTTTTTAGCTTTTCCTTGATATAAAGTATGAAATTTTTAGACAATGGAATTAAGAGATATGATCATTAGAAGTTTTTGATGTTGTTTAGGATAGACTTTCGGGACAACTACATTGATTTGAAGTTTTAACCCTTATAAAAGTAAAATTTGTTTTTGAGGTCTTTATGAAAGTTGTAGGTCTAGAAGTCCTCTTTAAAACGGTCTTTGAACGACCTTAACATGATATTTGTAGTGAAAGTTATGCTTTTTTTTTACCGAAACAAGTCAGAGGAAGAAAAGAGAAAAGAGGAAAGTCGCGATCACAACTTTACGGAAATTTCGTGAAAGTCGCGATCGTGACATTGTGTTCACAGCTCTCCTCCAAACCTGAACATCTCTTATTCTTTTAGCCACAACGTTTTCGTCCAACCTCCAAATGACCTAATTTTTAAAGCATTAGATTCCTAACACATTCCTCTGCCTCTCCAAAAAAATTTACAGTTTTTGGTATTAAATTGAAAAATATTTATTGAATCAAAGTAAGGGTATCGGTTGGAAGAGCGTGAACTAGATATTTTACTGAACATGTTCTAGTATTTTGATGATATCTTGATCTGTAGGATTCCAAATAAGATGAATTTTTATTTGAAGTAAACTAGATATATAGTCCTACAAATTGTCTCAAGAAGTCGAATTTTGATTCTTTCTCTAAGATATTGAATTTTTGGATGGAAATTGTACATAGTATACTGTTATTGAATGTGAACAACCCGATAATGTTGAAAGTATATCTTCCAAATTACTAAACCAAATTAAGTGATTTTGGTGTCAATAGAAAGATAAGACATAGAGGAACACTTTTCTAGAATAGAGTATAACCAAATTACATCAGTTTTGCTTTCTAATTGAATGTGAACAGTAGACCCGAACGTGTGACTTAGAAAAAAATCTGAAATGAGTCAATGAGAAAGGAATAAAGATTTTAATAGTTTAGTGAGGCATAAATCTAAGTATAAATTATAGTTAGATGAGTTTTTATATGAGATTGATTTTGTGATAACATTGATGGATAAATACCCGGGATTATCATAAACATGTATTGTACATAATTCATTTTATACATGTGCATTATTGAATACTTAAGATTGTGCAAATTGTGATATTGTGTATATTATTTGTGATAGAGGAGCAACTGGAACGTCAACCTCCAGACGTTGCCGGATCTTCCAGTCATTAACTTCGGGAGCAACTTTTGAGTAACCTAGATGATCTCACTTAATTACTTGTTTGCTTAAATTATGTTTTGAATGATAATTGCATGTGTTTAATTGTGGATTCCGGACAGAAGGTCCGATGAATGTGACTGTGGATTGAGATATTAAAGTGCTACTTGAATGTGAATGTGAAGACCTAAGTGTTTTATAATGTGAGTGATTGTGGTACATGCAGTCCATACATGAATGCATAATTAGATAATGGCAGTTGTGACTAGAGTAGCCATCGATCAGAGCTTAAAGCTCAACGAGTGAAAATGAGCCTCGAGCTCAGAAGTGATTAAGAGCCTAAAGCTCACTATGTAAAATGAGTCATGTATCCCCCAAGCAGATAAGGGACAGTTATTAATGAGTCCGGTATCCAAAATAGATACGGGACAGTTCAGGCACTCGATCACAACAATGTAATAATTGGAATGTGTCTCATGAGCACTTCATATGCACATTGTTAAGTATATTTATTGAAATGAAATGCCCATAGTTAAGTGAAAATGTAAAATTTATGTAAAGTGCACTATGTGATTATATGCTATGTGAATTGTTGTGATGCATGAATTGAGTGAGCCATCAATGATGATTACCTCATTGAGTTTACAAAATTCACCAAAATTGTAATGTTGTCTTTTCAAGATCGAGAGACGACTCTAGCTAGTGAAAGGCTCTACCAGCCGTGTAGATTGTGATTGGCAAGAGAAGTCGTGGATCAAAAGTCGATCAGCTGGAATTTTTGGATAGATTAGTTAGATTGTGTATATTTTTCCTCTTTCATGTAGTATTTTTGTATTAGGTTTTGTTGATGTACTTATAGAAAATGTTGAAAGATATAGTGTAGACTTTCGGTTTTGTGAAGTGAAATAAGAAAAAAGTTGGTTTTAAAATATTGTGGTTTATTTCTATCGATGCTTTATAAGTGAATATTGATATGATGCCATGTGAAGTGAATGTAGTGATCGAACGTAGCTCACCCTTATCGTAGGTTATGTACCAGAATGACCTTCGGGCGTTCCGGTGTGTATCATGCGGTAAGGAAGTGTTACACCCAAAAATTAAAATCCATGGTTAAACAAAAAAATTATTACAAGAACATCTATCAAAAGTTCCTTAATCTATCACTAACAAAATATGAAATTAGGAAACTTGATTCCAGAGATAGTTAGCAGCACCAAGAGCACCCCAACTAGAGCCAATGATGACACCTTAACTTTCTCGTTGCAATTGTTTCCGTTACGAGCATTCACTATCCGAGAAAGTGCTTTGGAGCAAATACCATCTTTAGATTTATACCTTGTGTTGTCTGCCATAAAAAATGACCCGATAAACTTCCAACAAGACCATCTTTTACCTGTCTTTGTGTCTAAACAACAAATCCAACAGTTATCCAACTCAACTACTTATGCAAAGGAATTGAAGAACTATTGAACTAGTGGAAAAACTGAGAAGAACCAACTCTATGCCAAGTCACCACCATGCATGACTATGACTAGTATTTAATTAAATGCTAGTCACGAGGTGACTTAATTAGTCACCCCATGATTAGCAATCGTTCAAAGCAACATAAATGATAACGAAGAGTAGCCAAGAACTGAGGGTAAAATAGTCATTGCCAAATAGCTAATTCATTTGTTTGGTCTAAAACATTTCACATCTAAAATGTTCCACACCTAGAGCTTTTCACAAATTAGTTGGTTGGGTTGAATCAGCCAAACCAATCAGCCAATAACTAAACAAATTAAATAACTTTTTGATAAAATCAATCAACTAATTTTGATCAATTAACTAAAACATAACTTACCAGCTAATAACCAAACATGCTTTTAAACTCTAGCTAAGTTGGCACTCACTAACTTAAAGCAATGAAGCGACGTAAAGGATCAAACAAAAAGGCAAAAGCAGATGCATTGGAGTACCCTTTCTTTCTCTTTTGGATCTCGACATCATTGGCTTAGATGCTTATGAGATTTACCCCAAAGTCGTCTTCTCCTACCAAAGTAGATTAGATTCACTCGTCATTGCAAAAAGCTTGTGTAGTTTGAAAAAGCAATCTAACTGTTGTGGATTCACTTGCCGTTGAATCAAATCCAAACTTTGTAAAACTAGTCTTCCTCTCTTCCATGGAGCTAGGAACTGAACTATGTTCCAAACAAGTTGGACAATGCTTGCCATCCGTACAAAAAATACGGTGAACAGAGGAAAAAAAATAACCAACAGCCATTGTTACAGCACACAGAGCTTAACATGCATGAACCAGAAAAGAAAACGCCAGTTCTTACGTGGGTCATAATCATATTCTTCAAATTCCTTAAACATGTGGATATGTTTCAGAACGCTAATCATTGGATTGAAACAGAAATGACGAGGACAGCGAATTAAAAGATGGTCATGATTAGTTTAATATGTTTTATGATATAACGTTTAACCTACTCGTAACATCATAGTCATTAAGACATTATGACAAATAAATGTCGGAAAACTTTGAAACAGTAGGCGATCGGGACCACGAAGAAGATGACATGGTTTTACTATTTCTGTTCTGTCTCACGAATCGGTGTCCGGGCCCCCACCCGAGCTTTGAAATGATTCGACCGTGGAACGAGATGTTTTTCATTGCTGGCGAGAATCTGCAATGTTAGAACATGGAAAGCTGGGATTACCAAAGTATTACATTTTTATATGAAGTCGGTGTGTCCTTATTACAAAAATTAATAAATAAAGGCTGAATTAATATAATATTAGAATTACATTAAGAGATTTAATTCAGTTAAATTTTATTTCAAAATTAAAAACTAAGATATTCAATTAAATTAAAATTTTCAAGTTCAAACTTTTTTTAATATTTCAAGTCTAAACTCGACCATAAAATACTCAAGCATGGTTTCGATATAATTTATTACTAATTTCAAACAGTATTGTTAAAATATTAATTATTATAAGTTAAGTTGGCATTTTTATTTGGGTAAATTTTGAATAAATCTAATATTTTTAATCAAACTAAAAATATTTACTTATTCAAACTTTTTCAGTTTAAGTTTGAGTTAAAATAAAATTTTAATTGAAAATTTTAAATTTTAAATAGAATTAAAGAATTTAAGATATGATTAAAAGAAATTATCACATTCTGTAAAAAATTTAAAGTTTAATTAAAAAAGATATTATTAAATAAAAAATAATCAATTTATTTTAGTTTACAAAAAATCATTAATTTACAAAAATTGATCGGTTTTTAACAACAAGAGTATTAAGTAAACTGAACCGAAAAATTGAAAATTAAATCAAAAAATGTTACTATTTATCATAAAAATGATTGAACGAGCTAAATCAATTAGATTTTTTTGTCATTACTTAAAACAAAATGTAGTTTTCAAATTTAGTATTTTACCATTTTTTAGCAAAAATATCAAGGTTAGGAAATTAAAATTAAAATTTCTTTGGTATTGTCTCCTCCTAGAAAACAAGATCACCCACAATTAAGCCAATGTAAATTAATATTAAATTATTTAATAAATCATTAAGTATTATTCTATTATATTATATAATATTTTATTCTATATTATATTAAAATATTATATTGCACAGCGAGTAAGCCACCGATGTAAGGCCAAAGGAAAAGACGACAAAACCACAATGGCCTCCCGAGGGCCGAGACCACCCCTATTACAATCGCTTCTTTCCCCAAATACCCCTACCAATCTAGTGCCAATACGTGGAAGTTTGACACGTGGACAATCCCATGAGTACACGACAATAGAGAAATCTTAAATCCTGCGATTCCCAGTTCTCGGTTTAACCGGTTCGGCCGGTCGCACATTTGAGGCCGCCGAGCAACGAAATTACCGACCATAAACCAATAACGGACAGTTGAGACAGAGAATTAACAACGCAACCCCACACGACACAGTACATTGTTGTCTCTCATTTCCGCGTATTCTTCTTCTCATTTTCTCGTTCAATTTCTCTTTCTCTTCCCTCTCTCTGATGCTGAACTGTTCTATGTAGAGAGAGAGTAAAAGAAAGGAACAGGACAGAGAGAGGTTTAAGAAAACGGTGTGAACACTTGCAGTGTCCCTTGTGTCTCTCTGGTCCGTCAGTCACTATCTTTCAATGGAGTTTCAGAACGCTTCCTCCTTTCTCTCCTCTAAGCAGCTAAGCAACGGACGTGTTGGATTTAACGGGAAACAAGTCTTCGACGCCGCCACTTTCAACGGTGCACCGAAGTTCGGGTCTCGAGTGGAGGATTACAGAGAGATATTTGGCGGGTCTGGTGCTTCTTCGATTCCGGTTCTCGATGTTCCAGAGCTTAATGGAAGGGTGGTGAATAGAAAGGGCTCGAGGGTTGATTACTCCAAGATTTTTGGCGGATTTGCTGTACCGGAGTTTGCTATGCCTTATGAGGAATTATTTGCCAAACCAAAGAAAGCTCGGTATGTTTATAATATTAGCTTTGTTTTTCTGTGTCATAGTAGTTATCTTGAAGCGGGCTTAGAGGAGAAGTGAAAGATCATGAAGCTTGTGGTCTGTTTACCGGTCAAAATAAGATCTTGATGAGGAAAGTTAGGTTGATTCTGTGGGTTTAACGTTTAGGACTTGTGGGTTGTTGGTTACCTAACGCGCAAGAAGAATGCTTTCACTTTCGATGGAAGTGTAAAAGAGAAAAAGAAATGTTGAAAAAGCGTGTGTTTCGTTGAAAATGTCAAAATCTGTCTTCTAAGTGATGAAAACAAGAAAGGGGTTTTGGTAATCAACTGTGAAACTATCAGAACTCGATCATTCATTTGATGAGAGTGATCATACAACTATCAAATTTACTATCTCATGAAGATTGAGAATTGACCAAATGAAGATCCTGCTTTTTCTTCTTTTTGTAGGGCTCCAGATGAAGCAAGATTCCAGCCTGCAGAACAAGAGCATTCAAATCGTTCTGGGGAGAAAAAAGTGCGATCATCTGAAACATCTTTCTATTCGAAAGATGATATTAAACATCTCAATGCTTCATATAACAAAACCAACCCAGACGGTATGAATGGGACAAATGGAACCACACATGTAGCTAAGCTCCATGCCGTTCCAGGATATACTCGTTTAGTTGATGATTCCACACCTTTGCATACCTATGAAGGTGGTAAGCCGATACGTTCGGTATTGGAGTTGAAGCAAGGGAAACCTCACTTGAAAGCTGTGTCTGGTCCACAACCAGGCATTAATGCGGAAAACACTAGTACTATTCATGCCAAGCTTCAGAAGAATTCTACTCGCAATAGATCCTTTGCTCATGATTTTTCATCTGATGCATTTGAAATTGACCTGGGTATACATCAATCGAGAACGACACCAGATCCACTACCTTCAGGGTTATCATCAAACTTGGTTAATAATCGTGGTGGTTTCAGTGGGTCAACAAGATCAAAGTTTGGGATTTCTAGGAATGATGCTCCTGAAACTGCAGGTAACCATTCACCACCTTTCCTTGACGAGGAAATAGATGCAAATTCAGCTGCTGCTGCCTCGGCAGCTGCGTTGCGGAAGGCAATAGAGGAGGCTCAAGCAAAAATTAAAATCGCAAAAGAATTAATGGAAAGGAGGAGGTTCAATAATGGTTTGAAGGTTGAGAAACTGAGTTCTAGTATTTCAAAATCTAATAACAGGGCAGTGAAAGTGACAGAAGACAGTAAGAAATCTGAAGAAACAGATGCTCAAAAAATTGATCACAAAGAGGATACTTCTGCTGACTTCAGAAGGCAAAATGCATTAAAAACAAGCCAAGCAACTTCAGAGTTGATGGATGAAAGAAAGTCTTCCATTTCCAAACTTGTTATTTCGGAAGCAGAGGATGTGCTGCCTAATTCAACTCAAATGCATCATAGGGTAGAGCAGTCAGAAGCTGTAAAAGCCCCGGAAGAATTTTCAGAACTTGCTCAGTCTGAGCAACGTATGGGAACCGAAGTAGAGTTGGATCAGGAAGAGAATATAAATTTCAAGACACCCAAAGCCAACGAACTTGAAGGGAGCAAGAAGATGATAGCAGAAGAAAACATTCAGAAGCCAAAGGGGCTAAACGAGACAACAACAGCACTTAAAGAGGATTCTAAACAGGGTAAGGTTGAGAAGGAACTGAACCCATTTGAAAAGACATTTGGATGGAATATATTTGCAAACATTATCAAATCAATCAAAGAGTGTCATCTTCAGGATGGAAATGAAGAAAAAGTTAAGGTTGCTGATGAAGGTAAGGTAGTTGATGATATATTAGAAGTGTCCTTTGAAGAGACTAAATGTGAAGGTAATCTGAAAAAGTTTAAGGAACCAGAAGAAAGTAGAACATGTGAAATCCCGGATTTGGAAGAAAGCAAAGACAAAGAGAAATCAAGGGAGTCTCGAAACTGGGTAGAAATTGAGGTAAAACAAGGTGAAACATTCCATCAAGGAGAGCCACATGGTGAAATAGATAAAGTTCCTATGAGGATAGATGACTTTAATGGGGAAAAGGAAAATGAGAAGGGGCATAATGAAGAAATGAATGATCCTAAAGTGGGTGAAGGCACTGAAAAGAAGGTAGTTGAACACGATCTAGAGAGATCAATACAAGGTAAGGAATATTATGAGGAGAGCATGGTTGGGGAGATAAATGGAGATAGTCAGTTGGAAGAGGCAAAAGAGAATGAGTCACGAAAGGACAGTTCTTTGGGAAATGAAAATGAGGTGAGGGGAGAGAAATTCTGTGAAGAGGAAGAAACTGAGAGGATCAAATTGGAGATAGACCACAGCAAAGAAGATGCAATGAACTTCAGAGCAACTCAACAGGCTTTTGGATACCCTGGGAACAATTTTGAAGCTGCTGATGAGAACAATCAGGATGAAAATGACGACATAGGCTGGACGCATGAAACTGATGGACATGAACAAAATTCTGAGGAACTGGAGGTAACTGCAGGGTTACTGACCATGGAAGAAAATGAGAAGGAAAACGGCAGATCTGAAAAAGAGCTGCTTGAAGTTGATCAGGAAGATGAAATGGAAGAAAAAGAGTGTAATAAGTGTAGCGGTCAAGCTCATGTTTTTACCAGCCTTCATGGGATCACTGAACATGTGGACACTGCTGAGGCTGTTTTGGTTAGCAAAAGCGGTGAACTTTTAGGTCATATTGAATTGAACCCTGAGCAGAAACAAAATGAAGATCATGTAATAGCCTATATGGAAATATGCAGTCTAAGAAAGATGCCCTGTGCATTGGACGAAAATTATGCTGATTCTGATGGATCTGATATTGGCAGCAATAGTGAAGAAAGTGAGAACTTTATACCTACTCAAAGTGAAGGATGTTTAGGTAATAATATGGTGCCTGAGATGGTTTGTGGTACTGAAAAATGTGCTCAAGAATCGCCTTTTGAACTGGAAGAAACTCACGATGGTGTCAAGAAGTCTGAAATTGCTTCCAATAATGAAAAGAATGATGGATACTTTGACAATTCTCTTGATGAAAGACAAGTCAGTACTCGGATAGGCGTGGAAACTAGTCAGAAACCCTGTATGTTTGAACTGAAAGCAACCACTATAGAGATATCTCAGGAGAATCGTCACCAAATGCTGACAAGAGAGGAGAAGAAAGCTGAAGATAAACAAGAAGTGGTGATGGAAAATAAAGCTCCTAAGAGAAAGGAAGCAAAAGATAGGAATTTAGAGAAAGAGAAAGAGAGAATAGCTGTTGAAAGAGCCATCAGAGAAGCTCGTGAAAGGGCTTTTGCTGAAGCCAGAGAAAGGGCGGAAAGGGCTGCTGCTGAGAAGAAAGTTGCTACAGAAGCTCAGAAGAAGGTGGCATCCGAGGTGCGGGAGTGGTCAGAAAAGGCTTCGACACAATCTAGTCATAAGTCAGCAGCAGAGAAAGCTTCTATGGAAGCTAAATTGAGGTCAGAAAAGACTTCTACACAATCTAGTCATAAGTCAGCGGCAGAGAAAGCTTCCCTGGAAGCCAAACTGAGAGCTGAACGTGCTGCAGTTGAGCGAGCAACCGCAGAGGCTAGGGTGCGTGCACTAGAAAAGGCAATATCAGAGAAGGCAAGAAATAAGTCTGATATATCTTCAACTGATAAGTTTCCAAGTGCCTCCGGAGATGATGGAACAAAATCAAAAGTGAGTGTTTGTCATATTCTTCCAACTAGTAATTCTCGTCTATAAGCATAGAATTTGAAATGCAGAATTATTGAAAATTAAGAGTTTCCTTCAGGATCAACATAACAAAGCTCAAGCTCAGGGTCCTTCCAGCAGTTCAAGATACCCAAGTGGAGTAGCACACAATGAGTTAGCTCAAGGGTGTAAAGCTACATTAGAAAAGCATCAACGAACAGCAGAGCGTGCAGTATGCCCTCTTCTTAAAAAAGTTTGATAGACATCCGAGTTCTACTGAGTTTCTAACGAACACGATATTTCTGCAGGCAAAAGCTCTTGCAGAGAAGAACATGCGAGACCTCCTTGCTCAGAAAGAGCGAGCAGAGAGAAATGTAATTGATTCTTTGAATGATTTTGAAAATACTGTAAGTTAATTCTTTGTTCTCACCTTCATAACTTTGGATGTATATTGACAGAGAGTAGCAGAAACCTTAGATGCTGAAGTGAAGAGATGGTCAAGTGGGAAGGAGAGAAACTTGCGTGCCCTGCTTTCAACACTACAATATGTACGTAAGCTTCTTATACAGTTTCATAACTGAGATAAATGCTTTCTGCTTAGCTTTCTGCTTATTCTTAGAATAGCTTAACATAATGAGAGTGGTGTTGCCATTCTTAGAACAGAAGCGTGTCAATTTCTCTGTCAGAGAGTCTCTGTGATAGAGAAATTGACACACTTCTGTTCAAATGGCAACACTACTTCTGTAGACTTCTGGTGGTCCACAATTTCTCATTCTTCTCGGGAGATTTAGTCCCTAGCACACTAAAGCCTTCATTATTTTTGTATTTCGGCCGGATTATGGGATGGTGTTAGAGCTCATAAAAATTTCAGACCGACCCCGGCCCAGCTTATTGTCAAGCCTACTTATTGTTTCCCTGTACTTGCAGATCCTTGGCCCTGAGAGTGGCTGGCAGCCAATTCCTTTGACAGATATTGTCTCAACTGCTGCCGTTAAAAAAGCTTACCGGAAAGCCACCCTGTGTGTCCATCCTGACAAGTTGCAGCAAAGAGGTGCAAGCATACAGCAGAAATATACCTGTGAGAAAGTTTTTGATCTATTGCAGGTGAGCTCTAGTTTTTCTTATACCTGACCCATGACCAAGCACACTTTAAAGTTCCATATCACAAACTTTCTAATAAAGAACTAGAGCAGGTTTTCATGGCACCTAACATCCTTATAATATGGAACAGTATCACTGACCCATATTCAATTCACTTACATCTCAGGAGGCATGGAACAAATTCAGCATGGAAGAACGATAGTACCAGCTCCAATTCGCACAAAATACTAGATTGTTGTAGGCATTCTTTTGCTTATTCTTTCATGCTCTTCGAAGGAATCTGTCATTATTATTAAACAGATGTGCCCTCTTGTTAGCTAAGAGCAGAAACAGATCGATGATAACAGATTTGCAAATGAAGCATCCATGCATACTCATACTAACAGGAATACACTGCGCAAATGGGAAACTGTGAACACTCGATTGCTTAACAACTTAATCTTGTTTAAATAAAAACCAAGTTCATAAGAATAATTAGCCAAATGACTAACATTCTTGCAAACTGTGAAAAGAAACCAGAAGGCTACAGACAAGCTATAATAATGTGTTCTAACTGGAAGCGAGATACAGAGGTTAGATTAAACACCAAGTACGTGAAGCATTATAGCATTCTGTGCATGCAAGCGGTTCTCAGCTTGTGGGAAGACAATAGAATTTGGAGCTTCAATGACCTCATCAGTCACCTCCACGCCCCTTTCTGCAGGTAAACAATGCATGAAGAACGCTTTTGGGCCTGCCAACGTCATAAGCTCTTGGTTCACCTGCAATTGTGAACCATTAACTTTGATAATACAACCCTGGTTCCACGGAGATGAACAGTGCAAAATTTTGAAACAAAAAAAATTCTTTTTGATCTTAACTCGTTGACATGAACATACAAAAATGTGAAGGAAATTGGAAAACAGTGACAAGTACTCCAAGATTAGTCAGGTTTTGGCACCGCCTTACAAGGAAGCCTCAATTTCACTTATAAAGTAAAACATTGTAGGCGTAAGTTTCCAATTTTCAACAAATGTTTACAGAACATAAAGATTTTGACTCACCAACCATTAAAGGTTAATGGAGAGACCCGATTGGGGTGAGTGGCGTTCACAGCTGGATAGTGCTAAGAATGTCAACTCCAGAGTAACCTTGTGGTACATTATGTTATATCACAGGAAGATCTTGAACTCCTTATATCAAAGCTATTAGTTAACATTTTGAATGGCATATCATCTCCTTAACTAAAAAAACCATGGTCGACCCGAATTTTATAGGTAACACTAACTCAAAATACTTGAATCAGTCCCAAGAACGTTAAGAGTTTCCTTCAACATGAAACTAGTCAGTAAGTCTACTCTGTAATTGATTGAAACAACCATCAGCAAACTTAATAGCAAAATACAGAAGAGTTCACAGAGTTCCACATAATAGCAAACAATGCTTTAACGAAAGACAAGATTCATACCTGAAAACCCTGAAATACTTGACGACGATATGCAGCTTGTTCCTTTTGCCCCATGCTGGCCCACACATCAGAGTACACAACATCAGCATTTCTAACAGCTTCTTTCGGATCATTTGTAATCTCTATCTTGCCAATTCCAGCCTGCCGTGCTTTCTCGACAGTTTTGGCATCTGGTTCAAACCCTTTAGGACAGGCACAAACAAAGTGGAAAGGAACAACGGAGGCCAGCATCAACCAAGAGTGTACGATATTATTGCCATCCCCTATATATACAACCTGAAGTCGATACAAGTATAAAATCAGGTTCACTTGAATTCTACATGCATAGATAAGAAGGAAGCAAGGAACATGGTCAACAAACCTTGGTGCCCTCCAATTGACCAACATGTTCGATTATTGTTAAGGCATCAGCCATTATTTGGCAAGGATGATTATAGTCTGTCAGGCCATTAATAACAGGCACAGAAGCATATTTTGCCAGGTCACGAATGTCCTGTTAGAAGAAACAGTTTAACGTTATCAGCTGATGCCCAAATGCGAAACAATCATTTCCCATTAAAAATGGAAACTTCTAACAAATTTCATGCAGTTAAAGTTCCAAATTTGCATGAACAAAAGGAAAATTAATTAACTCACCAGCATACCTGATGAGCAAAAACACGCGCCATAATAATATCATTATAGCGAGACAGAACACGAGCGACATCACGAGTTTCCTCTCGTTTACCCATCTGAATATCATCAGGTCCCAAGTACAGAGCATGACCCCCAAGCAAGTAAAACCCAGTCTCAAATGAAACCCTTGTTCTCATTGATGGCTTAGCGAAAATCATAGCCATTGTTTTCCCTTTAAATGGAAGGAAACTCCTATCCCCAGATCTCAACACTGCTTTGACCTCCGCAGCTCGATCCAATATCTTAAGTATCGTATCTTTGTCAAAATCATCAACATGCAGAAAATCTTTTAACTTTCCTTTTGCTACCCAAAACAAAAATAAACAGAAAAATTAGAAACTTTCCAAAATTCCCAATTAAAATACTATAACAAATGGAAAGAACGAGACACGTACAGTCTCCATTCACTGAAGCTGAGGGAGAATAGGCGGTGGAGGAGGCATGGCATGACATTGTTCCGTCAAAAAGCGTCTTTGACGGCGGAGACAGAAACCGTACAGAATGGAAAGAAAGGTTGGCAGAGAAAGAAGAGGACGAAGAGGTCCAGGACCAGGAGTAGTTCTTGGACGGAAGCGAAGTGGAATGGAACGAAATCGCCGCCATTGTCGTCGTTCTGAGAGGCTTCAGTGTTGGATTCAGTGGTACAGTGAACTAAACTAAGTTCCATTTTGTACTTGATTGTTGTGGCGGAACTAGCTTTGACTTAAATGCCCCTCGTGCTTCGACGTCGTCGTTTTATTTACATTGGGCCACAAAACAAATATATTATGGGCCTTATCGGTTCTGGACTCTTCAAATCTCGTATTTTAGTGAGATTTTTATTAGGTGTTATTCTTGTAATATATTTATATTTTAAAATAAATATTGTTATTTATATATCCTTCTAAAAGTAAATTATTAATAATTTTTAAAAAAAATGAAAAGAGATAGGATGACTTGAACTTGAGCATTGTAATTCATTATTAGAAACGTTTAGGATATATTTAGATATGACAATTTTAGCCTGGACTGATCAAATTTTAGCTCAGGTTGATCAAGCCACAACTCAAAATGATTCAGCTCAATCAGGTTTGAAGTAACAAAAACCACATTATTTTATAAATTTTTGACTATCCAATCGAGGATCGGCCCAGCCCGGCCCATTAACACCCTTCATATATTCCAAATCTATAACAGCCATATTAATACTCACAAAAGAGATATGTATGTTAAATTTTTACAACAATTCTTAAAATAATTTTCTAATCATTTGAATTCTTATTTTTTAATGATTTATATTGTAAAGTTGGGTTAAACATACTAAAAATTTTTGTAATTTTATTTTATACTTTAATGTTTAATTATCTCACAATTCTTTCTATCATCTTTTAATAATTTTCATCTATTTTATTCAAAATAACATAGTATTAAAATTTTTAAATTTCAATACAATCATATTGAAATTATATAAAGAAAAGATTAACAAAATTAGATGAAACAAATTGTGTGATAACTAAATAATATCAAATGAGATAAATGATAACTTTTAAAAATATGATAATTAAATAAAAAGATTAAATCACATATTTAATGTAATTAATTGTAAAACGTTTGTGTAGGCCTGATAATGACTTAAGCCAATGTATTTTATTAGGAATGACAATAATAGTCCATCGTAACCTTTACTTCAAGCCCCTCAAATCTTCTATCCCGGTCTCACATATATATATATATATAGTTAAGATGAAGTAGAATAGAGTTGGTACATAATAGAGGGGACAGATGATCACATCGCTACTTCAAGACACATGTAAATGACTTCGATTGGTCGCAACCAACCTCAGAACCGGTCAGTCGATTGTGAGTTATGACTATAGGGTACCGTTGAGCTTCAATAATGACAATCACAATACTAGGACAATGATCGTGCAAGTACGAAAATTACTTGGTGAACAAGGGCGACCATTCTTTCAGGCGCTGACAATTCTTTCAGGCGCTGAAGAGAGGAATCAGGAAAATGACAGAATATTCTTATTGATCTTTCCATGGCAACCTCGGACTCACAGACTAGGAAAGTGGTAAAAATACAAGGAGACAATTTCCTAATTCCTAGTCATGGTCCTGTTAATTAATGGCAGGAAGGTCCTTAGGAAGTGGCACTACTTCCTCTGAAACTTGGAGTTTGATTGCAGGTTGTTTGTCATCTGTATCAGGAATGGAAGGAAGCTGATAAGAAAGAGGAATCAATCCCTTTTCTCTGCAAGTTTCAACAGCTCCAACGAACATATCTTCAAGGCTGTATTTAAACTCAAAGCCCATGTCTGTAAGCTTCTTGGAAGAGAAGACAACACGCGTCAGGTTCTCGTCAATGTCCTTGAACCTGAGAACAAAAGCTGATACCAGTTAGTCTAAGTTTATAAGTAACAGATTCCGATAATGCTGGGCAGTGTTTCGGGGGTTTACTTGGTGGGAACTTTGTACTCAGGGTACTTCTGTTTAAGCAACTTCGCAAGATCATGGATGTTAGCGTCATGAGACGAGCAAATATAACGACCTTCTGCCTTGGAATTCTCGAACAGGAAGATGTGAGCAATGCAGAGATCGTCCAAGTGCACGTAATTGCCCTGTTTTATGATCCCATAATGAGATTCATTTCCTGTAATCAGGTTAAGTGTGTTTTTAGTAACCTGAAGAACATCGAACAACCTCTGTTCTATGACAGTTTTTTAACATATATACCAGTAATGAGGGAAAGTGCGGTTATAAGACTAGGTGGCATCGAGGACATGATAAAAGGACCAACAACAAGAGTTGGTATGATTGTGATTAGATCAATATTGTTCTCTTTAGCGAATTTCCAAGCTGCTTGCTCTGCCAGTGTCTTGGAAACGAAGTACATCTGGTTTTTGAAGGGAAATCCTGTGTTAGTAATGGTTATATATGTTCATAAAATCTGAAACCAGGATTTGAGAAACGGAATGTGATAATGATACCAACCCATCCAGTCATTTTTACGGACTGAACAAAGTCCAAATCACTCCAGCAGTTCTCATCGTAAACTGGTTTTTTGTGTTCTTCAACGTCCACAGTTCCTGCAGATGATGTGAACACTATCCTCTTCACTGTCTTTGCCTTAACACACGCTTTCATAATGTCCAATACTCCATTAATGGTCGGCTTTATCACTTCATTCTGCCAGGAAAAGGAGTGAACGGCAGAATAAGTACACATAAACCATGTAGTCAGCAGTTATGTCCGTCTTCCCACATCCTATGAGTAATCCAAGAAAGTGGGAATTCAATCGTTCCAACGATCATACCTCTGGATCTTTGGACTCGAAGTCCATGGGAGTGGCAACATGGAACACTCCTGTACAACCTTGAATCGCCTCATCGAAACTTCCTTCTTTGGAGAGATCAGCTTTCCACAGACTCAAGCGAGTCTTAGCATTTGGCAACTCTAGTAAGTGCTTCACCTTCTTTACATTTTCTAAAACATACTCGTCAAAGTTGAATGAAAAACGAAGCATATATCAGACAGTTTATATATATAACTGAAACCAAAAAAAAGGTGGTGGGAATCAGAATCCAAACCAGGGTCTCTCACTGTAGCACGAACAACGTAGTCCTGCTCAAGCAGTCTCATGATGAGCCATGAACCGATGAACCCAGATGCACCAGTCACACATACGATCTTCGCTTCTGATCCCATGTTTATCTTCCAGAGAAGGCAGTGATGCAAAGATAATTAAAAACAGAACCAGGTAAGAGTTTTGTGGTATAAACCAAAACGTTTAAGCAAATCGACTCTAACATAACAACATTTATATATATATCTGTACGGAATACTATTTTCATCTAACAAATTCGTTATTTTGGAGTTAGATCTCCCTAACAAGTGATTACCTAACAGTCCTTGCACGTGTGTGGTAGTTGCAGTTGCGGCTAGAATACAAGCTGAAAGAGACGGTCAGTTGTGGTGTGGATGATATTTTAAAATTCCGACAACAAATTAAATAAAAAATTTAAAATTTAAAAGTTAGCATATAATTAAAAAAGAGATTATTTTTATTTATGAAAAAAGTTAAAGTTTGATCAAAACAATAAAGCTATTAAATGAAATTTAATTTATTTATTTTAGATTAATTTAAAGAACTAATCGATTTTTAATAATAAAAGTTATTAAAATGAATAAAATAAAGTTTTAATTAGTTCAAATTTTTAAAATTAAACTGACTGAATCGGTTCAATTTTTTACTTATTGTTCGTAATTATTTTATCATTAGGAGATTTTAATTCAAAAAATTAAACTTGAATATGAGTTTAATCATATTCAGATATTAAATTTTAGATATAAGTAAAATCAGGTGTAATTTTATTCCTTAATTTTAAGTTGAATTGGGTTTATTTTTTATTGATCAGATTTGAAAATAAATAAAAGTCAAATTTAAATTCGAGTTTTGGTTAAATGAATATTCAAATTTAATCCAACCCCCCGACACTTTGAAACTCATAAAATTGGAGATATTCCATAATGATTCAATTATATGATAAAGTGACTGCTTAGTTTAATATTGATTAGAACGTTACATTAAACTTTAAGGTATCTACTGAGCACACAGGATATGATTAATCAGACAAAGAGGAGAATTCAAAGGTAGTACTAATGTACTAATGGCTTTTTAGTTTGAGGAATTTCAAATTGGGCCAGACGTACATTTAACAGAAGTTAGGACGCATGTTCCCATATGTGTGGAGTTTACTTGTGTTTCAGTCAACCAGACACTACTGTATAGTGTAGGCCCAATTGAAGTTTGGGTTTTGACAGACTCTAAAATGGGACGAAGAGAAACCTTTTTTTTCATATTTTAAATTTTTTAATATGCACAATAAACTAATTCAATGATACTAAATTTACATTTTCATAACAATAATTAAAAAATGAGAGGATGGATGATCCAAACTAACACTTACTATAAGAATTAAACTATAACAGAAGTTAGTGTCTGTTTGGATGGACTTATATCAGTTAAGCTTTTGTTAGTAGAGCTCTTCTAATAAATCAGTTGACTGTTTGGCTGTCATTTAAAAAAGAATTTTTTTGAAAGAGTTTCATACAATAGACTGTTTGATAATATAAAATAAAAAGCACTTTTAATTTTAAATATATTTTATTTTGTAATAAAAATTATTTATGCATATAAATATTATTTAAATTTTATTAAACAATATATAGAGCACAATATATTAATTATTATATAATTTTAAACCATATGAAACATGAATGAAAATATATCTAACCAAATCTTTTATATGGATTATAATATAAGTAAAATTAATATCAAAAATAAATATTTAAAAATATTTAAAAAAGTCAAATAATATTATATAAATATTAAAATAAACGTGAAGATAAATTTGTAAGTATTGTGAAAATTATGTGTAAAACATAAAGATAAAAAGAACTAAAAAATAGGGTCATTAATTGATTTAAAAATTTTACCTTAAAAAGTACTTTTTTGAAAAGCTTCAAATTTGAACTTCTTAATTAAAAAACTGTATTTTGGCTGTCAAAAAAATTATATATACTAAAAAAGTATATTTTTATTTTACAGTCAAATAGTTATTTTTTTAAAACAAAATACAATAAAAAAGTATTTATTTACCCTCCAAAAATTAAACCAAACAAGCACTAGTACTGAATCTCACCATCTAATCGTCAAGCAATGAATAAGAGACTAGTGAAAACTGATCCTTGGCCGTTGGTGGCTGGGGTGAAATTTGATACGAAAACATGATCACAGCACTTCTCAACATCAGTATGGCAAAACGCGTTGGAGCAACCTAATGTTTCAACTTTTAATTTAGTGATTTAATAAGAATGAGCATCCCATCTTCCAAGTGGCCAAAACGAGGCAAAGGGGTCCGTAAAAAAGCTTACATGTGTCAACGACCACGACCACGAGCACTTTCCAATGCCACCGGAGGCATAGGGAATGATGGCCCGACCTCTTTGCGCCAATCACCGGTGAAAGCCACTAACTAAAGATCGACGGTTGGTGTCACAGATACACATTTCACACGATACCCATTGGATAGTTGTCACTGCTTCTGATTTGCGACAGTTGACGGTTGCACATGGGTTGGTGTTATGGCAGGCGTAAAACGGTGACGTTTGATTACGTATACGGTCTGTCTAAATTGAGAGTGCATTGGAAGTAAAAAGCATTGTGGTGTGGTCCTAGCACAGAATCTAACCTATCCGCGGTCAGTGCATTGGGATTCATTTAGCAACCATTGGACGGTGAGACTTGGAATCTTCATTGACATGCTCGCCGT
Organism: Erythroxylum areolatum; assembly: GCA_024520975.1. Classification (NCBI taxonomy): domain Eukaryota; kingdom Viridiplantae; phylum Streptophyta; class Magnoliopsida; order Malpighiales; family Erythroxylaceae; genus Erythroxylum; species Erythroxylum areolatum. The sequence continues at coordinate 1,619,632 of JANIJH010000002.1, read as the reverse complement.
AGCCAGGGACGTTATTATCCGTTAGAACGGATTCCGAGTAAATGATATACTTTGCCAATTAATCACTGTTAAAAAATTGTTTTAAAAATCTCATAAGTTAAAGGTTTAACCAATATTATTAATAGAGTTTTTCAAAAAAATTAATTAACTATTTGACTTCTATTTTAAAAAGAACTTTTTTAAAAAGTTTCATATAATAGATTGTTTGGTAACATAAAAATAAAAAGTACTTCTAATTTTAACTATATTTTATTTTATAATAAAAATTATTTATACATATAAATATTATTTAAAATATATTAAACAATATGTAAAATACAATAAATTAATTATTATATAATTTTAAACCATGTGAAACATAAATGAAAATATATATAACCAAATATTTTATATGGATTATAATATAAGTAAAACTAATATAAAAATTAAATATTAAAACATATAAAAAATCAAATAATATTATATAAATCTCAAAATAAATGTGAAGATGTATTTGTGGGTATTGTGAGAATTATGTGTAAAAATATAAGGATAAAAGAGACTAAAAAATAGTCTCATTAATTGATCTGAAAAATCTACTTGAAAAGTATTTTTTTGAAAAGCTCCAAATTTGAATTTATCAAAAAGCTGTATTTTAGCTTTCAAAAAAATCATTTATATAAAAAAAAGTCTTCTTGAATTTTACAACTAAATACTCATTTTTTTTAAAAATAACTTTTACTGTAAAAAAGTGCTTATTTATCCAGTAAAAGTTGAAACAAACAATCACTTAGACTATTATAAATTTAGTTAAAGATTAAATACAATTAAATAATTCAAAAAATTATTGAAAATGGTAATTACTCGTTAAAAATTTTAATGTTTACTTTAAAAATTGTTAAATTAAAATTAAATATTTTATTTTAATTTATAAAAACTAAATTGATTAATTAATTTTCAGTAATAAATATTATTAAACTAAACTAGAAAATTCACACAAAGGTAGTGTGAGTTGGAGTGGATTGCTTATAAGAAAATGTTACTTATTTGTCAGGAACATGACATAAAATGATCTCATTCACATATTTATATAGTTCCACACAAATGTGTAAACCAGATTAAATAAAATAGGGTTGAAACACCCTGATGAAAACATGATGCTTCAAACGGTAGAGACGATTTGGCTCGCTCTAACCCCTTAAGATTTTGTTAACAAGTTGGATCCTAAAAGAAGGATGAGACATTATTAGGTACTGAAGAGTGTATGGCCGCAACATCCTCGTACTCCATCACCATTCGATTGATAATCCTTTAGGGTTTGTTTAGTTAAATGTTAATTAATTGAATGAAATGGAATAATTTAGAATAAAATAAAATGTAATATAGTGAAAAGTGATTTGGGAGGGATAGAACAATTCATAATGTAATGTAATGAAATGTTGTTTAGAAGATGAATAAAATGAAATGTAATAAATGATAAATGACTATTATACCCTTATATGACATTCTCACACAACCTATAATTGAAAATAAAAAAACATTCGAATAATATGGTTTTAAAACAGAAAAATCTTGCGACTTATGAAAAACATGTCACAGTTGTGACTTGACAATCGTGACGACAATCGTGACGAATAATTAAAGTCACGATGTGACTTGATCAATAATTTTGTTTTATATTATATATTAATAAAAATTTCACATTTTATTATTAACTATATAAAAATATTATTATTAATTATTAAATAAATTTTATTATATTAAATATTATTCTATTATTTGATTTATATTTAAAAATAATTTATTTATATTTTTTATGTATATAGAAATATATTTGTGACTTACCAAAAACATGTTACGACACTGTGACAAACAATTAAAAAATAAGTTTTTAATATATTTTTTCTATTTTTATTAATGAAATTTTATTATCTTATTATTAATTATATACAATTATTGTTAATTATATAAAAATATTATTGTTTTGTGTTGGTTGTTATTAGGTAAGAAATAATTGGTATTATGAAAAATTATGGAGGTTACATTAGGTAATATATATTTATTAATTTACGTTCCATCCTAAACTTTTTGAATCGGAAGTTTCTCATTTTTACTATTTATGATGGAATGGAACGTAATATGAAACCTTCCGCTTTCACTCCATTCTATTTTATTATAAAATCTCATTTTAAACAATAGAACTGTGTTACGTTCCATCCCATTCTATTATAAGACCCTCAACCAGACCCTTAATTTCAGATAAAGGTGGTAGGTTTGGTTTACAAGATCACACTGAGGTTCTATCCTAGCCTTCCATCCTCAGGTCAGATAGTAGTGGGTTGCACTGAGTTAGATTCCGACTTAAGTTTTATCTAAAACTCGATTAGATTCAAAATATATGATTTGAGCTTGAGATTAAGTCTGACTCAAATTTTTCATTAAAATTTTTTAAAATAATAATATTTTTTCTAAAATTTTTAGGTATTAGATTGAATAGGGTAGTGTAGTCTGATCTTAACCTAAAGTTCAAAATATTTGAAAAAAAATTCCTAAATCCAACTCAAAGTCTAGTAATTTATTATATATATTCGATAATTTACTTAATGATCATCCCAAAAATCCAATCTGCTTATTTAAGCAAATGTGTCATCAACATAAATGTTCTTTTCTGCATAAAGATCCTCTTTTTCTCTGTAATCCTATGGCTCTGAACTCGGGGCACTGAAACAAAAAGTAAGTCACTTTCTCATATCTAAAATATATTGTTAGAACACTGTTAGCTCAATCATGATTATCACTGCAGAAAACAGAGAAAAAAAAAAAGACATTTCTGGTCTCTGCACTGACTTAAAGGACCATTCATTGAAGGAGAGTAATAGCCTAATAGGTAACCATAATCCATTTCCTGACGCTTACTATCTGTCTATAAGAAGAAAACTTCATTGAGTGATTCTGCAATTTCAAGTTCTTTGAGACAAGGGGAGGAAGAAGAAGAACGAGAGAAATGAAACATCTGGGACTGTTTATCTTCCTGAATCTCCTCATTCAAGAACAGGGGATTTTTCGTCAAGTGAAAGCTGATGAAGGGTTCATAACAGTCAAAGGAGTGAACCTTATGTTGAATGGGAGTCCATTTTATGCAAATGGGTTCAATGCCTACTGGCTCATGTATTTGGCAACTGACCATTCTCAGAGAAACAAAGTTTCATCTGTCTTGGAGGAAGCTAGAGCTCATGGCCTTACTCTGTCAAGAACTTGGGCTTTCAATGATGGTGAAGACAAAGCTCTTCAGTCATCACCTGGCTCCTACAATGAGCAAACTTTCCAGGTTATTTTAAGTGATAATTTTGTGTTTCTATTTTCCTCTGTTTCCTCATGATCTGGTTTCTTGCTTTTTCTAAATGTTGTTCATTTTTTTTCTTCGTTTAAAGGGATTGGATTTTGTAATATCTGAAGCAAAGAAATATGGGATTAAGCTAGTTTTGAGTTTGGTCAACAACTATGAGAACTATGGAGGAAGAAGACAGTACGTGAACTGGGCGAGAAATCAAGGACAATCTGTTTCATCTGATGATGATTTCTTTACCAACTCTGTAGTCAAAGGCTATTACAAGAATCACATCAAGGTGACTCAATTCTCTCCCCCAAAGACATTAATATCTCCTCTGTTCCTTCCCTGTTTTCTTTTCATGGAGTGAACATAACATTTCTCTGATCATAATTTCAATCAGAGAAAGAATGGACATAGTTAAAGTTTCCACTTTGGATTAAAAGTTTGATGCTTTTGTCATAGACTATCCTGACAAGGCGGAACAGTATCACCGGAGTTGCTTATAGAGATGATCCAACAATCATGGCTTGGGAGCTTATGAATGAACCTCGGTGTACCTCCGATCCATCAGGAAGGACCATTCAGGTTTGATACGTATCTCCAGATCTTTAAAACACCGCCATTTGGTCAAGTTACAGTCTTTTGGATTTGATTCATCAGTCTTGTCAGTACTTCTTCAACTTATTTTCGTTACTGCTTTCTGATTGATGTTGACACATAAGCTTTCCGTGCTGTTTTTAACATGACAGGCTTGGATTACGGAGATGGCTTCGCACTTGAAGTCCATAGATGGAAACCATTTATTGGAAGCAGGGTTAGAAGGGTTTTATGGACAATCATCGTCACTAAACCAACAGTATAATCCCAACTTCCAAACAGGAACAGACTTCATCACCAACAACCAGATTCCTGGAGTCGACTTTGCCACAGTCCATTCATATCCTGACCAATGGTAAGCAATCTCCTGCTAAAAGATCAGAATCCTATTCAGTTGCTAGTGTTCCTAACTGAGAATGGAGTTTCTCTTGTTCATGAACAGGCTGACAGATTCGAACGGAGAGAGGTTGCAGTCATTCCTGAACAATTGGGTGGCAATTCACATCCAAGATGCTCAGAACATACTTCACAAGCCAGTTCTATTCACGGAGTTTGGAAAATCATCAAGAACTGGCAGTTACAATCAAAGGGATCAGTTGTTCGACACCATTTACTCAGCAGTTTACTCGTCTGCTAGAGGTGGTGGAGCAGCTGCAGGTGGCATTTTCTGGCAACTGTTTACTCAAGGAATGGACTCATTTGGAGATGGCTATGAGGTTGTCTTCTCTGAGAACCCCTCAACAGCTAACCTCATCACCGATCAGTCTCAGAAGCTCAATCGGATTCGGAAGATGTTTTCAAGGCTACGAAATATGAAAACATTGCACAGAGCAAGAGATATCAGAAAGGCTCAGTGGTTGGCTAGGAACAATAGTGCTATCGTGAAGCATTAAAAATTTTCAATAGATTTCTCATTAGTGTAGTTTAGTATGCAATGTTTTCATAAACATTGGCCGTATCAAACAATCAAATTTAGGATTTCACTGTCTGTTAGGTGAAAGTCACTTCTAATACAGTTCTCAAACTGAAACTAATTCCGAACTTACTTTGTCTAATTGTAACGTTGATCATTTACCCTGAAGTCAAGAACTCGTTTGCAAAAACTATATCAAACCACAGATATAAAAGGAGACAAATCAACTGACTGGCTTAGAAACATTCTAAAGTTACATCAGTGCCTCTTAATCTTAAGCTCTGGTTCTTATAAAGGCATCTTTTAGTTTCTAATATACAAGAATTGATTATCGCCAAGCAATCAGAATGGATAAAAGGATGTGCGCCTATTCCTACTCGGCTTCCACCACTAACCCAAAACTTAAATCACGGTCTCGTCTTTGATCGTAGCATTCTTCTGAATGACTGTAATCCCTGACCTGATGTAAATTCCTTCACTTGGCCTTTCTGCTTCTTGAACGCCCTGAGAAAAACGAAAAACTAGCTCAGCAGAGACATGCACAACATTGAAAAGATAAAGACAAAAACACGGTTTCAACTGGTGTTGACATTGATGTGGGGGTGTAATCTTTACTTTAAACACAGAAACTGATACTTACATCCGCATTTCTAATGATAACGTCTCGTCCAATCTTGGCGTTCTTGTCGATAATACAGTTCCTTGAAGAAAATGATTCGGGATCAGCAAATGTTTTGTGAGTATTTCATAACGAAATTAAATGACTGAACCTACCACTTGCTCACCTGATCTTAGTATTTTGTCCAACACCAATTGGAACCCTTCCTTGGGCAAGCAATGAAGCGATTTCCGCTTCGGTTTGATAATAGTCGGCCCCCATCATCATAGTATCCTGCAAAGAAAATATTGTTAGGCGCTGAAATTCATTCAAGGTAGTCTAAAGATTTACTGTTGGCTTCCGCACTAAAATCTAGATGCAGTTAAGATCTAGAGCATTTGGATGAAAAAGCCTCTACATCTACTAGTCTTTCCTGTTTCACTGACCAAACACCAAATCCAAATAGTATTTCTTATTTATCTTATTCATTTTGTTCTCAACTTTGGGCAGTAGCTTCTATTCTTTCGTTGGATGTAAGGGAAGAGGAGAGGAATCAATAAAGCTAGAGGATGGCTAACCAGAAGCTCAACACCCTTCTCTAAACGTGATCGAACACCGACTATGGAGTGTTCCACACTACATTCCCTTAGGAAGCAACCATGCGAGATTATGGCATCCACAACCTGCAGCGAATAAATGGGTCAAGAGATGCAACAATCTAGTTGGAAATGGCCAGTTTGTCAAACCAAACAATCGTACCCTGCAGTTGTCAACTTTAGTTGGCGGCAAAAATCTAGGAGATGTGTAGAACGGTGTCTTTGGATCATAAAATTCGAACTTCGGTGGCTGCAGAAAAGGTTTCTTATCAGTTTGCAGAATCATATATGACACTCATTCTGTTCAACAATAGGACACAAATTTTAATTTTAGAGTGCAACACTTGTAAGGCTGAACAATTTTCTTCATCACAAAACAAGATTGAATAAAGAATTTGCATCAGTCAATAGTTTTACCAGAGAATTGTGTATACCAACTTCAATTCAATGTTTTAGTGGCGAAACAACGGACCTGTTCGGTTAGAGCCAAATTGGCATCAAAAAAGGATTTTACTGTTCCGATATCTTCCCAATAATCGTTGAACAAGTATGCCTAATCAAAAAATAAGTAAGATCAGTAACTGAAAGGTCAACTAATTTCTATAGATACATATATAGGACAAAGCAGAACAATTAGGAGAGTCCATGCTCCAAAAGATAAATCTCACCTGAACATTGTGGTCCTTCACTGCAGATGGAATAATTTCAGATCCAAAGTCATTGCAGACCGGATAGCTCAATCTCAGAAGTTTCAACAGAACATCAGTTCTGAACACGTAAACACCCATTGAAGCAATGTAAGGAAATTTTATGGCTTCTTGCCTAGATAGTCCCAGAACAGTTGTATCAACTTGCTGCATCATTGTGAAAAAATCAGCAAGCAAGCTAATAAGGAAATATATATGTATCAACCTAGACAAGGTTGTGCATCAGGTAAGAAGAATCTGAAGTGAGAAACAAAACTATGGAGCTGAAGAATGAAAAAGGAGATAAGGCAGCCAACTACCATAGCTTTCAGCTCAGAGCCTTTAGGTTTCTCAGCAAATTGGATGATACGTCCCTTGTCATCAATCTTCATCAGTCCATAATCTGAAGCACGGCTGTAAAATAAGTAATATTTGGTGAATGCCAACTGAGAAACACAAGTTTATATTTTAGCTTGTGTCTACAATGAATGTTTTGAATGACAGAAACTAGAAATCAAGCTGAAGTTTGCTTTGAAATGGAAAATAACCAAAAGCACCATATTCATCAAGAAACAAGGTATCCCAAAAAATATTATCAATGCCATAGTCATACCTATCATCCATGGGTACACATGAAACTGTGATATCTGCATTTGTATCGATGTGCTTCTGCAAGTGAAGAATGCATCAGTAACCGAGTACAAGTCAAACTCCAGCAATCCGGAACAGAAAGATATTAGCAGCAATGCAATGCAGACGTTTAAAAGGTACCTGAATAAAATCCATATAGTCCATCCGGTAAAGATGATCTCCAGACAATATCAATACATGTTCCACATCCTTGTTTTTTGCATCCTGCATGGATCAAGAATAAAACCCATTTACTCAAATAATTGACAACACAAAATACCCTAAAAATGAAGGCACTAATCTGATTTCTAACCTCAAAAACCCAAACAAATTGCCTCACAGCATCGGCCGTTCCTTGGAACCACTTCTTTCCTGCTTCTCCTGGTGTTTGAGTAGCAGCCAAGACCTGCTCCTCAGGAAAAAGCAATTCAGTTAGGATTTCAATAACTTATTGTCATACATGAGAGAGTTAAACTTCATCAAATCCTTCTCACCTCGACAAACCCATCACCAAAATTAACCCCATTTCCAAAATTATACGTGCGAGCTAGGTGTCTATTGAGTGAGAAAGAGTTGAACTGTGTGAGAATGAAAATCTTCTTTATACCACTATTAATGCAGTTGCTCATAGGTATGTCAATCAGCCTGTAACACCCTCCAATTGGAACCTGCAAAAATATATAATTTACAAAAGATAATTCGATTCACATTTTTGCAGAATGGTCAATTAACTTATACACACCAATTACAATGATTGCGTCTATACTGGCCAAAACAGCCTCTTAGGTTTGAATACTATTCCAATTGCCCTCCTCCAAAAAAAAAAAAGAAGAGAGAAGCTAAAATTCAATCACGGAAGCCATGTTCGTTGACATCTTACCGCAGGCTTGGCTCTTCTACCCGTAAGAGGAAAAAGTCTGGTGCCAGCGCCACCACCCAAAATAATTGAAACAACATTTTTTGGGTCTGATCTTGGACTCTCAAACTGTGCATCAAATGCCTGAAACCACAGGCCAGTGCATTAAGTTCCAAATAAACAACAATGATTCAGAATCTAATAGTAGGCCAGATCATGATTGTCATGTACTTACCATGGTCTCTTTGTCGATATTTGACGTGAGAACAGAGCAAGTAACCGCAGGCTTGAACTTTCGAGCTCCTCTATGATTTTCAGTTCTCAAATTCTTGGAAAAGTTGGCAGTCTTCGTCCTGACACTCTCACCCCAAAATAGAGTGCCTCTATTACAATGATCTCCACGATTAACATCAAAGGCATTGGCGGTAAATTTCAAGGAAGCAGAGCAAGAATCCATCTTTGAACGTACTAAAACTGGTAACTAGAAGCTTTTGAAGAGAATATACCAGAAAAAAGCTAACCTAAGATGTAAGATCTGGGGATCCCAGATACTAAAATATAAATCTCGAGGAAATGGTAAAATCAAAAACCGAAAAAGTTAACTACTTTCCTCGTACGGTCCTAAATTCCAGCAGCAGTTCGAAGAGCAACAAATGAAAGAGAAAACTAAAAACGAATAGCCGTAACAGGAATCTAATGCCCAGATGACAGAATTTAGCGGAATCCCAGATCACAAAAAGGTGAAAAGATCACAACTTTGATGAAAAGATCAAAAGTTTCTGCAGTTCCAATATGTCAGTAACAGGAAACGTGGGAAACAACTGCAAACTCCGGTGGCTTTGTGATGAAAGGAGAATAGTCACAGGTGGGAGATGAAGGAGGATAGAAGTGAATGATGATGGTGATAAGTGTGGTTGGCTCTGTGATCCAATGTCACGAGAGGAACCACAAACAATGGTGGGCTTTGAATATTCCAACGAGCTCTTTTCAGCCTACAATCTCTCTGATCTGACGCCCACTTTTCACTGCAAGGTATGCGGATTAGCCACGGACTTCCATGAACCTAGAAAAGTTCATCAGAGATCTTCCAGTTCATTTTAGCCCCGCATTTGTTGATAATATTTATTTAGAGAAAATCTCAGCCTCTAAACATGACTTTCAGAGCCCTAGTAGTCAACTTCCGAGTCTTTCTCCTATGTTTTGGTTTGGTTTTCTTAGATTCATTTAGTTATTGTTTTGATTTCCGAATTCTAAATCAAAGGAAAGGAAAGACTACACCGGGAACTCGGTCAATCTCAATGCAAGCGCTCTGACTTCTGTTACAGACTCCAAGCAAAAGTTTGGCCACGTTAGCTATGACAGATCGACAGTCAATGGGATACGGTGGTGACAGTTTTGTCCCGTACTCAAAACACAACGAAAGTGTGGTGGTGGCTGGTGGACCACCGTAGGCAAAGAGTTTTTTTTTTTCTTTCTTAAAATCATAATATATGATAAAAAATTTGTATTTTTATAAATAAATTATTTTTTGTAAATTAGACCTATAACTTAAAAATCATTTTATGCCACCATCAAGATTTTGGAAGGGTTTAGCATAACTTCTAAGCCATGTCATAACTTCTATGATATGTTTGGTTTAAATAATAGAATCGATAAAAATAGAATAGTTACTTTTAAGAATAGAATATATGAGATATTACTTTATTTGGTTCAAAAAATAGAATAGACAAAATTTTTAATGCAAATATTTGATTTAAAAATATAAATTTAGAATAATAAAGAAATAATTAACAAAAGGACACAAATATCTATCTTCTTATTATTATTATTATTATACAAAAACTTTAGAAGAATAACTATAAGTTACAATGACTAAATTAGCAATTTTCAAATAAGTAAATACTAAAAACTATTTTATTAATTATTTTAATTAGAATTAAATTAATTAAAATTTAATTTAGTAATATGAAAAGAAAAAGTGAATGGAAGGATCTAGAAAATGGGCATTGATCTGGTGGAGTGACGTTGGCGGCGTGATGAGGTGGTGAAAACGACAGTGGATTGATTTTGGACCGAACACATGGGAACGAGGTACCCAACCTTTTCATGATGTTCGTGTGTTTGGTTGCGACAATTGACAAGACAACAACACCGCGATTCAACCTTGTGCAGTGCACTTGCGAAAGTATGAAAAGTACCACAACTTTTTTTTTTCAAAGAGACTATGTTTTTTTTTGGAATCTACAACGTTTTTTTAGGAGTAATTTTAGAGCTCACTTTATTATTTGTCTTACTTTCTAATAGGATAGGGCTTGAGTCGGTTTCACTATTTTTTAAATAATTTATTTAAACTAAAAATATAAAATAATAAAATTTTAATTAAGTCCAAGCTTAATTTGTCAGAACCTAACTCTATTGTCTAACTCTTTGTCGTATTATTTTTAAAAATTGAGTATCAAATCAATCCAATTGCTTGTTTAGATTGGTTTTTATAGACTAATAAAACACTTTTTTCCGCAACAAAATTTTTTTAAAATGAGTATTTGGCTATAAAATAAAAAATACTTTTTTAATAGATATGAATTTTTTGAAAACCAAAATATAACTTTTTAAAAAGCTCAAATTTGAAACTTTTCAAAAAAGTCTCTTAAATGATTTTTTCGGGTAGATTTTTCAAATCAATTAATGACATTATTTTTTAGTCTCTTTTATTCTTATGTTTTACATATAATTTTCACAATGTATTATAATAAAATATAATTTATTATGTATTTAACTATTTATTCAATTTAGAATATTTATTTTAGAATTTATATAATATTATTTGATTTTTTATATGTTTTAATATTTATTTTTGATATTAGTTTACTTATCTATATAAAAGATTTAGTTAGATATATTTTGATTTATGTTTCATCTAGTTTAAAATTATATAATAATTAATATATTGTGTTTTGCATATTGTTTAATATATTTTAAATAATTTTTATATGCAAAAATAATTTTTATTACAAAATAAAATATAGTTAAAATTAAAAATATTTTTTATTTTTATGTTGTCAAACAGTCTATTATGTGAAGTTCTTTCAAAAAATTCCTTTTTAAATGACAATCAAACAGTCAACTAATTTTTTAAAAAAGTTATTCTTAAAAAAGATCTGCAGAAAAAAAACTCTACTGATATAAACCCAACAAAACATAGACTTTTTCCTAGTTGGTATAGTGTAGATCATAAGTGGGCTTTCATAAGCTATAGACTTTTTAATAGGCATGGCTAATGCAGCTGTTCCATGTCTGGCCCATCAAGCCCAAGATATGTTTACCACATATTTCGATTTTCGCGTATAGATATGGGTTTAAGGCTTTAAGCATTCGCGACAAACCGTAATTATCATTTTAAGAATTAATTATCTTCTAATTCCGTAATTAAACCATCAATCATTTTGTGCACTGACCCATAAGAGTTCGCGGAGTGAAAAGCTTTTCTGATGGAGACATGGAAAGTATCTGGGTTAATTCTTTAAAAAAAAATTTAAATTTTATAATATTAATTTAAACTTTTAAAAAATTAACAATAAAAGATTTCAATTTTAATTTTTAATAAAGATATTTCGATATTAAACTTTTCGCTAATATAAATAATGTGATAATTTACATAATATTAGAATTTTAATAAATTATTTAATGACTGGATAATACACAATTTATTACCTGATTTAGTTAATATAAGTAATTAGGGTTATATTTCGATTTTGATTTGACTTGAAATTAATAAATAAGCTTGAAAATAATTGAGTTTAGAATCAAACTCAATTTTAAAAGTTAAAACTTTCACTCGACTTCAATAAATTTGAAATAAAATAATATTTATTTAATTACTAAAAAATTAAGATTATAATCATGAATTAATTAAGAAAAATTACTTTAAAAAAACTTGAATTAGAATAAACTTGTTTCATAAATGATTCGAATCCAATTCATCTTGTTACGAACTAGGGGTGTCAATGGGTGGCTCATAGGCTTAAATTTAAATGTTTTCAATGGGTTGGCTCATGAGTGAAAGCCTAGATTCAGGTTCAGGCTTAGGCTAATTTGAGACTCAACTCTTCTAAACAAAACAATATCTTCCAAACTTGTAAGCCTCTGCTAGGTTGAACTTATATTAGTAGAATTTTTGTTAATAGAACCTTTTTTGTATATTTTTTATAAGAAGAATTTTTTCAAGAAACTAGTTAACTGTTTGACTGTCATTTAAAAATAGTTTTTTTAAGAGCTTTGTACAATAGATTATTTGACAACATAAAAATAAAAAGTACTTTTAATTTTAACTATATTTTATAATATAATAAAATTATTTATGCATATAAATATTATTTAAAGTATATTAAACAATATACAAAGCACAATATATTAATCATTATATAATTTTAAACCGTATTAAACATAAATGAAAATATATCTAACCAAATTTTTTATATAGAATACAACATAAGTAAAACTAACATCGAAAATAAATATTAAAACATATAAAAAGTCAAATAATATTATATAAATCTCAAAATAAACGTGAAGATAAGTTTATGAATATTGTGAGAATTATGTGTAAAACATAAGAACAAAATGGACTAAAAATAAGCTCAATAATTAATATGAAAAATCTACTTTAAAAAGTTTATTTTTTGAAGTTCCAAATTTAAACTTCTTAAAAAGTTGTATTTTAGCTGCCAAAAAATACATATCTATTAAAAAAATACTTTTTATTTTACTATCAAATACTTATTTTTTTAAAAAAAATTGTGGTGAAAAAAAGTACTTATCGAATTCCCCAAAAACTCGTCCAAAAATATACTAATTCCCTCTTACGAAATTTCATATCCAATTCCAACCTTGCATTCACTCTCTCAACTTTTTCAGACTCCATTAGTTCAGAATCCATCTGGACCATTCCCCTTTTCACCGTCTCGCTTCATTCTTTAATTTTACTTGTGAAGATGAGCATCCTTCCAAAGTTGGCAACATAAGGGTTTCATTACATCTACATCTACGAGTACCACCAGATTTCTTTTAACAACTTTCTAGTACGTGCCATTTTGTGACTTAATTTCATACATATTTTAACTTTAACCCTCACTATAGGATATTAAATAATGCTAAAACCCAGCTTGATTCTGCATACAACAAAAACGTGAAAACTGGGTTAGGTCTAATTTTCAATATGAAAATGAATAAAGGTAATAGCTGGTCACAAACGGTGACGCATTAATGAATAAACTAGTGCATAAAAGAGGGTCAAAGTCTCAATCTTGCAACTACATTAATCTATCTCTTACCCCAAACCTAATATGCTCTTTTATTTTCTTTATTCGTGCAAGTGGATAAAAAGTGCAAGAGCCCTTGACTTTCTTCATCACACTCTTAATTTGTCTTTCTATCCATTTGTTTTGTCCTTAAACAACCCATGTGATATGTTAAATTGTTATACATAAAGAGAAAAGATGATAAATAATAATTTAAATTGTATAAATTATCGGTGAAATATTCTACTAGGAGTCACAATGAGAAAAGTCTTTCTCGATTTACCAGTGTAAATAACGTCACATACGCCTTTTGATCTAAGGTAGCTCTTGTGTTGCCATATTAGATTAATTAAATGTTAATAAATGGAAAATTTTTAAATGAGTTATCAAAATTTTAAAATTTTTGATAATCTTTTTAAAAATAACACAATTTAAATTGATAAATATATAATAATTATACTCAAGAAAATCAGTATCTTAAATATAATATGTTTGGTCGGTCTGACTATTAAGAATGAAACTCAACGATGATTGTTGCACTTATCATTGTCTTGAACCTAAAAGATTGCAACTTTTCTTCTCTGTTAACAATAATTTTATCAATCAAACGCCAACCTTGCCGAACTTAATCATGCAATCCACTGTAGATATACATAACATACCTCTTAATAGGTTAAGTGATATAAGTTGCTTTGTTGAGACAAGAAGTGTCGAATTACCAAATGTTATGTATGGACTCGACATTATGTAATAATGATATTAAGGAGCTCCCTACGGGTGATCGAGTTGGTGGAGTAGGAGAGCATAAGGTCAAAATGACTTATGTTCCAATCCTCCTACTTACGTTCTTTCGATCGAGCCTGTTGTACAGAGTCTGTCTAGTGTGAAGTACCCCGTTGACATGATTTACAAGCTATTGCTTCAATCCGGAGGTTTACCAGGTGTGCATATAAAGGATAGCAATTGTTGGTTCCTTCGTTTTAGACAAAAAAAAAGATATTAAAATTTTAAACTTAATATATAATCTATATTAAAATTTTTGGACGGTCAAATACAATTTGTAATATATACAATCATTCTTATATTATATCATTAAGAATAAAAATAATATCAATATCATTGCTTTTTAATTAATTATAAAGGTGTTAAATAAATAAAAACTTATATGAGATTTGATTATAAAATAAAATATCTAGGTAAATTAACCATAAATAGAAAGGTCACAAAAAATCTTTGCCTGTATTTAATAAGTAAGTAAACAGATTTAATTGAAGAGCTAGTTTTTACTTTGATAATTTAAATAAAAACGACAAATTTTAAGAGTGAAAATATATTAAATTTATATATCAATGAATATTATTAATTATGACATTTATACTTAATTATAAATTAATAAATATTTATACATATTCAAATAGTAGTATATTAAAATTAACATAATTAGTAAACAAGGTTCTCTGTTTTTTAAGAATTTAAAGAGCATAATTGATGTAAGTAACTTTACTTTTATATTTTTATAAAAAGATTGTTTCCGTGATTTGAATATTAAAAAAAGTAATTTTTACTGATTTTTTGAAAATTCTCCTTTGTAATAAAAAAACAGGAATTATTATTAAATAAATAATATTTGATAAAAAATAAATAATTCCCATAAAAATATCTAACCTCCAATTCTATTATAAAAAGGAAAAGACCTCCATACACGTCCCGTAGACTTCCTCTTTCGTCTCCCAAGACCCTCAAGCAAAACAAGAACACCTACAAAAGTAGAGACCAGATCAGCAGAAACTAAACTCAGATCACCAAAAATGTCTTCATTCGATTTGGACAAAGTCAAGGCAGAGAAAGCTGACGCTATTAGAACGTACAAGATCAAAAGAAACTTCAGCTTCTGTTTACGAGCTGCAGCAGCTCTAGTTTTCCTTTCGTGGCCCTTCATGTCCATCCCTCAAATACTAGGTACAGTGTCCACTCGTTTTCCTCTTCCGACACCGGAGTTCTACGTTTTTCTTCTTCTTAACGTTATCGTTTTGCTCGTCTACCATTCATCATCCACCGCCAACAACGCGGCCTCCGCAGCCGCCGCTTGTGAGACCCATATCTACGACCAGTACGTATCTTTATCATTATCAACTCGCCGGGATACAACCGCTGGTGAGTATAACCAACTCGTTGTCTCTCCGGCGCTGGAGATTACTCCACAGGTACCGCCACGTGTTCGCTGCAAGAGTGCCAATTATGCTCCGGTGGCCGAGAACTTCGGTCTCGAACTTGCTGTGACAGGTGAATATGCTCCCGAGCGAGAGGGGAAGCCGAAGCATTACATAAGGACTCGGTCAGAGTTGAGCGTGGTGGAGGAGAGGACCCGTCAAAGAAAGCTCCGGCGGTCGGAGACTGAGAACGGAAGGAAAACGGTAGCTGCCGGAGACTGTACGGAGGCAAGAAAGTCAATTGAGGAGATGAACAACGAAGAGTTTAGGAGAACAATTGAGAGCTTTATCGCTAGTAAAAAGAAGATTTTGATGGATGAAAATAATGCCTTTTGTCCTAGGATGAACGAAACGACCTGTTGTCAGTGATGAATCAATCAGTACAGTGTAATTTCAGTTATGAGAAAGCGAAGAATCAAAGATGAACTACCGTTCTTGTATTTGTTCTCTTTTCCTGTGTTGATGATAATGACTCCGTTCAGACCAATGAGCTCTTTTGGTCGTATTGGGTTGACTACAAGTCCTTGCCGACAATATTTTGGTCTACGGGCAAAGCTCACCGGTGCCGGAATTAAGTTTATCACATAATTAGGGAGAAGGATGGAGCATAAATAACGATGAAACATTTGCAGACATCTTGTGTCATTTTCTTTGTAACAATGCGGAAGTCACCCTCTTACCATAATAACTACAAGTCTCTTCGCCTAATCTCAACCAACCCAGATCCCCTAATGTCAACCAAATCAGATTATGCGACATTTAGGACAATTTATTTATGAGACGAATAAAACGATTTCTTTCAGGAAGGAGGAAAGACCAAGCTACACGGCTATACAACCTAACTCACAGTCGGGTAGCAACTGCACGACCGTGGTAGCTAACTCACGGCAGTGAGTTTTGATTTTTATAATAAAGAAGCGTAATAAAGTTATAAATGAAAATGTAATATATAATTCTTGCTTAATCACTTTGATAATTTAAAGGCTTTTTATAAATAAACATATTTATATTTTAGGTCTGAGGCTTTTGATTTTAAAGAAAAAGAAGATCATAAAAACATACATTTGTTTCATTTAAAGAACTGCTTTAACTCAATTTTGCATTAGCAAGATTAAGTTTACCCACTTAAGATGTTAGAATAATGATTTTAGGTGTATTGGTAGATTTATATAGGTTAATGGTAGAAAAATATAAGTTAAATTTGTATACCAAAATTTTGTAGCAATATTGATTGTGCATTGGTCAACTAATGGGTCACAATCTGTAAACCCATATTTATCAACCAATACAATCTTTCTCAAGAGTAACATTAATGTTCCAACAATTACTACATTAGTCAACCGCATATTAATTAATCAACAAAAGTAAGTAGTAATTGATAATGATAATTTCTTATTTTTGACAGATAGTTTAACTTCAAACCCAATAACTTTTAAGGATATGGCTACTCTTTTTCATATAATTGAAAAAAGAGGTACTTTTTACTTACAAAAAAAATTATTACAACAAATTTCCTCTTTAGTCTCTTGTTGAAGAAAAAGAGTTACTTAAAATTTTAAGAAATGTGTCGAAGAGTGGATTTAGGCAAGAATGGTTTTTGAAACTAATATAAATTAGTTTTGCTTTCTTTAATTTACTTTTATCGTAAATTAGTTTTCCTTTGTTTTACTCCTTAATATTAAGTTATTTTTATCATAAATTGATAATCTTAAGAGTCAAGGTGTGATTCCCCAAGTCACGGGTGTGACCGGGGGGAGTCTCCCCAAAGTTCCGCCATAGCGTGCATTGCGTGTCATTGCCGGATGTCTCAACCATGAGAAAGAACCAAATATAAAATTTTTTATAACTATTTACAATATGTTCCCCATGTTAACTAGTCTTATGAAGTATGATCAACAAACTATATGAGATGCAAGGTAGATTGGATCGTTTTTAATCCAATTATACGGATTGATCTAACAATAATGAAATTTTTTATATTATATTTACAGGTTACAGAATCACATAAAATTGTATCTAACTCTATATGTGGATATGGAATGAATAAATTAGGTACGAACTGTGGAATAAAGATAAATTTATACTTAAATTTGAATTTGCAATAGATAATTAGATACAACTGAAAAGTAATTAAAAATTATACTTAACTTAGACTTATGATTGAGAAAGTTTTAGATAGAATAAAATAATTTCCTCAATGTATTCTAATTTTTGCCTAATTCTTCTTCTGATGATCCACTCAAACTCTTATAAAAAAAAGTATACCTTGGTTATATTTCATATTTTCAACAAGTTTAGTAATGAGTATAATGACTCTATTGTTCCGATGGAGAGAAGAACCTATGATTAGCTTTTCGGGAAACTTCCAAACAAATAATTTCAAATAAATATTTCATTTTCTTATTTTATTATGTGCAACTGTATGTATTCCTCTATTCGTAGAGCACATAAACAATTCAAAATGTCTCGATTTTTTTATTTTTATAACAGGTCCTAGTCAAATAGCAATAATTTGAAGCCCTTCTTTACACACTATTTCGAAAATCCAAGGACTCAATTGTATGGATATGTAAAATATAGGATTTTCAATCCTAGTCAGTGAATAATTTGTCCACTCCATAG
>JANIJH010000002.1:1584383-1597054 GCA_024520975.1 Erythroxylum areolatum | reverse complement strand
TGCTTTTCTAACTTCTTTTATTTTTACTTTGTTATACATCAAAATCATATCTAAGTAAAGTCATTTTGACTTAACAACTTCCACCCCCATCTTAGTATTGTGCTTCTAACCTTTCCCTTTTTATTGGTTGTTGTTTTAATTTCTTTTGTCTTCATCTTTGTCCTTGCTTTTGTACTTTTGCCTCCTAGATCACCTTTTCATTTTCTTATCACATCAAGGGCAAAGTGATGTTCAAGTGTTGTGTGACTAACATTTTAAAACAAAAGAAAAAAATTGATTATATGTGTCTTGTGTGTTTGTTTTCCCATTTGGTAGTTAGAGATGAATGATTATTAAATAAACTCAATATGGATTGGAAATGCATAATATAAGTGAATGAGTATACTTGTATGCTTAGACTAATTGACTTGGATTTTGGTTAAAAGGACATTGCCCTATTGTGATAGATGAATGACATCTTTCATTTGGTAAAATTTTGTGCCTTTTTGAAATATTAAACACCAAATTCTATAATTTTTTGTCAAGAGTGTTCTTTTATGATTAAGGAACTCCAGAATTTGCTTTCAAATACTAGTTCAAATCACACAATCTTATGCAAATATTGAAATGATGAAGGTAATTAAGATTTAGCCCTTTTGCTTAAAAGGCCACCATGATTTTATCTTTAGTAAACCCCCTTTAAGCTTAACATGACACATTTTCTTTCTTTAAACCCAAATATGAGCCTTCACCTTGATTATTTATCATCTTCGTTGTACCTACCATAAAGTAAGTTGAGCATTTGAATGAGTATAAATGGGTTTACGGAATAAGTGTGGAGAATTATAATGTATAGTTCCCTATTGTATTAAGGATAGGTATGGTTGTGGAGATTTTCACTTCTCCTTTATATTTCTCTTCTTTTGATTTCTTTGTTTTATAATCATAAATACAAAAAATGACAAATATAGTAAAAAAATAAGAAAAAAGAAAAAAAGAAAAGAAAAGAAAAGAAAAGGAAGGAAGAGGAGATGAGCAGAAAATGAAAAGAAGAGGAGAGAAGAAAAAAATGGAAAGTGTTAATTTTGTTAAGTGAGAGGAAAGAATTGAGTGTTTTATAGTTATACTTTTGTTTATGTTTAAATGCTCAATTTATGTTGTAGTTTTAACCTACAATTTTCCTTTTTCCTACTCTTAGCCGGGCTTCTTTACAACCTAAGTAAAGATCTTCGGAATGATGCTTACGTTTGATATGAGTGGTGGAGATTAGATTGGTAAGCAAGCTTATGGTAGATGCCTTACAAGAAATGAATGATCAGTGAATATATATCCTACCTTTAAATTCTTGAGAGGAAGAAGAGTTGAGTGAGTATCTATCACACTTGTTTGATGGTTCTTTTAATTGAAGTGCTTGTTGATTTTGGCTAAATATGCAAATAATAACTTGTTCATAAAGTACTATGACTTTCAAATTCTTATGTTGTGTTTATCGAAATGATCGTTGACATCTTTTACTATTAGTTGGGAAAATTGTTGTGTATTGTTTGTTTTACTTGAGTAAAATGGAGGAAAATGTTGGGAAAATTGTTGTTTACATTATTTATTTTCATATTCTAGTAGTGTTTGTTTTGCTTGAGTAAAAGCAGAAAATTGTTGTATTGAATTTAGTTTGATAGTACTCCAATTCACATGGTGAAATTGGTTGTCATTTAAATAAATATGAAATGAGTGAAATTGGTCAAAGTTGTATAAATATTAATTAGATTAATTTGTAAAAAGGGTGGATTAATTTGTAAACCATATCAAAACCTAATTGAACAGTCGTGCAATTAATCAGAGTTAACTCATGCACCACCGTACAAGTTAACTCACGATCGTGACTTTTATGTACGACGGTGCAAGTTAAATCACGACCGTGCAAGTCAACATGCACAATCGTGTATGAGTGAACTATGAATCGCAAGGCCCTATAAGTTAACTTGCACGACCCTACAAGTTAACTCATGCATCGCTGTTCAAGTTAACTCACAGCCGTGACTTTCATACATGGTGGTGCAGGTTAAGTCACGGTCATGACTTAACATATTTAACTTCCAAAATCCCAAAATTACAGTCCCATGTTGTTTTTTGCATTTAATGAATTACATTGCAGTTTCTTAACATTTTGCAGTAAATATAAGAACATGTTTTCTTTACATTTTGCAGTCAATGAATTACATTGCAGTTAATGAATTAACTTCAAATTGGAAATGAATTACATTGTAGTAAATGAATGAACTTCAGTTTGCTAAATTTGCATCACATTGCAGTTAATGAATTAACTTCAAATTGGAAATGAATTACATTGTAGTAAATGAATGAACTTCAATTTGCTAAATTTGTATCAGATTCATCTTTTATAAATACAAAACTTTTCAGTATGAAGACAATAACCACAGTTCTCGTTGGAAATACTAACTACTAAATTGTTTGCTTCTCCCAAATTTTCAAAACTAAATATTTGTTGTGGCTATCAATCAAAATGCATTTTAATTAATTAGTACAATTATAAACATGAAATGCAATTATTAATAAAAATTTAATAAAAATTGAAATTAAGACAAAAACTTTCTTCAAATGACCATAAGTAAATCAGTCATGTGCATTGAAAGTGGGATAATAACACTAATACTTTGTTTACTTGTTTCTACATCAATGACCTAACATGATGAATCATTCGAAGATTAATAAAAAATTACAAAAAGAAAATATTACAAATAATATAAAAAGAAAATATTACAAATAATACTTGAGAATTTGTTTTAGAATGATGATGATAAGTGTAGTTGTGTCATCCATACAAACGCCAATTGGTTGCATTTCATATTTGTCATAACTAATTGGTTCATAAATACAAAATTGAAATCACTTAACGATTATGCCCAAAAGACAATATTAGAAATAGAACTTGAAAATGTGGTCTACGATCTTCATGATTGTAAACCATACTTGTAAGATCCATCGAAACAGAAAGTGGCAACATTTGCTATTTATCATAACAAAAAAAGGAAATTTTGTTCAAAACAAGTAAAACAATAGATGCAACATTATTAATTGCTGAAACCTAACCTGATCTTGATGTAATATAGGATGTTGTATACTAAAGATAATACAGGTATGTTGGAAATTATCTTCAAAATCTTGAACAGAGTAGTTAAAGCAAAAAATACTTAAAATTATCATAATATAAATTATATACATTAAAGGATTGAAAACATAAAATCAACACAAATATAACCTGAGTATTGGAAAGGGAGATGGGTGTTGAATTTTTCATATTTGTTGAAGTCTTGCATTTTTTACACTCTTTCTTTTCCTTGAACTTTTCTCTAATCCACCCTTCAATCTCTTGCTTGATGTAGGTTTTGTCTTTATTTTGACACCTCTTATGTTATTCCTTTGACTAAAATTAATGTCAGGTTGATTAATCAAATTCATTTCAATATTTGACCGTTGAGAGTCAACTCTTCATCTTATAATATTATGTTCTCTTCATCAACTATTTCCTCACCATGTAATATCTCATCAACCATTTTCATCACGTTGAGAAGCTGATCTTTCACAATTTTACAAGTATCTCGCCTCTCTGCTGCTCTTGTAACCAATCGCATGCTTAATACACACAATTCTTTATACCTTATACTTGACATCATTTTAGGATCCATTTCACTTTCATTGATAATGGAGTTTTTACTATCAATGTATCATGATTTTGCTTTTCGTGTCCATCTTTTCAAAATATGCTTACTCGGTATTCTCAAAATATTTTTCAAGTTAAAAACCTTCAATACATGAGAACATAAAATGCCAGCAAATTCAAACTTCCAACAATTATAATGAACTTCATCATTTGATGAATCATAAGTGACATATTAGAGTAGCTCTTCCTTACAACATTGATCTCATATTTTGCAACTGTACCATCTTCATTGCAAAGAAGAAAACTTGAATAATGGGAATGATTCCATTGATCTTGAAAACATTTAAACACTTCTGGTATGTAGACAGTAGCTGCATACTTTAAAATTTGAACAGGTGCTGACAATCTTGGAGTACTTACATTACTTCTAAAATAAACCTTTAACTCATCAAATCGACAATCATCAATAAACCTCTGAAAGTGTTTAAAAAATTGTAAAAAGTTATGCTGATAACTCACGTACCTTTTCACAATGCTTTTTATGCTCTCGCTTCGTTAGGTGGTGCTCATGTCTGCATAAAACATTTGACATGCATAAACCAAAGCCCATTTTCCTTTATATGAAACATACGTTTCAACCAATCATTATCTTCAAGTTCATATTTTTGTAGCATCTTATTCCATACATTGGAAAAATCTTCTTCTTCTTTATAGTCGTATATGCATGAGCTGACATCCTATGAAAAATCTTTAAACTAAGAAAAAAATCACTCAAATGGATTGCAACATTTTGATAAATGTGACAGATACGTAGTCGATGATGAGTTTCAAGCCATCTTGAAGCTAATGCCTTTGCTATCGCCGCATCCTGATCAGTAAGAATAGTTGTAGGCTTTTTATCAGACATGACTCTACCAAATATGTCGAACAACCATTTAAATGTAAGAGCAGTCTCATCATATAGGAGTGCAACACCAAAAACCGTTGTTTGTTTATGATGGTTCACACCGATAAACAAAGTTATAGACAACCCTCACCATTCTTCTTGTAAGTAGTATTGAAGTAAACAACATCACCAAAGTCTAAGTAGTCATTCCTCACCTTTGTGTCTGACTAAAATATATTAGTTATCAAATCATTTTCATCCATTTAAATGACATAAAAGAACTTAGGATCTTCAACCTGCATTTTATACAAATATTCTAAGACGCCACCTGTATCTCCCTTTTTCATGTCTCTTAGTCTTTTAGATCTTAAATAATTCCCGTAATCTTTCAGAATAAAGCCGAGATTATTTCTCCACTTGCTTGTCTCATTATAAGATCATGAGATGCTTTTAGTGAAATTCCCATATCATTAGCCATTTTAATTTGCATTGCTGCAGTTGAAGATATTTTTCTGTGATTTCTATATAAATGTGTTTTGTTAGGACTTGAAAGGTAGTGATTGTGATCCTCAACAAATTGAATCACTTGAAATTTTCCAATTTTCACACTATTAACTTTCATTCTTACCTCACAACCAAATCTTATTTCTGAACGTGGAGCTCTTACATACAATTCTCTTTTATTTGGCATCCTTTTACCTTCACCACTACAATAAAAAAGCTTGTAAATCAATTTACCATATTTGTCTTTGTGACTTTTGCTTTTTCTTATTTCAAAGCCCACATGTTTGGCATAAATTAAATAACATTGATAAGCTTCTTCTTCTATCTTGAACTCCATGCCAAGTTTTGGTATTAACTCTCTTGCAACAGATAAGTGAACTTTGCAACTGTAATCTTCAGAATTTGAATTCACCGAATAAGTTGTATTCATATTACGAGTCTCATTGGCAGCCAAATAAGTTGAATTCATATTTCGAGTCTCATTGCCAATGAAATCAGTTGAATTCATATTACTACTCTCATTGTCAACGCCAATATCATTCTTATGATGCTCCTTCTCAATTTCATAATTTAATCAACGATATGGAGTAGATCTACCTTCCATTTATACACTTGTCAAATTCACAAACGAAACACCATTTTCAGATAAAATTATTAACACAACAAAAAGGGAGTGTTTAGAAAACACAGGGAGGTATTTTAATTGGCCATGCATACCATATTTAATTCCTATAATTCCTATAACAGAAAAAGTGGTCGGAGAATTAAAGGTTTCACAATAAATTCTTCCCATACAATGAATAATATGTTTTAGAAGTTCTTAACCAGAAGTCAATATAACCAACTCAACCTTTATAATATACATTAATTATCACTCACGCGTATGTATAAACAAAAACTATAAACAGAAAAAAAAAAGTTAGATACAAATGAATTTCAAATACCTTCAAAACTTACTGTAAGTAAATCATAAATAACAAATTCAGTTTAACAACCACCAAAAGAGGCAACGACTAAAGTACCTGATATCTCTCCACATTAATTGTAATTAAAATGATGTATTCTCCTGAAGAATTAATTAGGGATAGAGATACAAAAAGAGGGAATGGTCTAAAGAATTGCTTAAAGACAGAGATACAAAGGGAGAGACAGAGATGCAGAGAGAGGGAATAATAAAAACAAGTCAGAAAAAAAAAGAAAACTTACTTGAGAAGATAATTGAAATTCTTAAAAATATTATGTTTCTCCTGCTGTGATCTTTTACTTCTTTACCAGCAAATTAAATTTGTCAAAATATTATCTTTCTTCGCCTGTTATGATATTCTACTTTTTTACCAACAAAGAAGTGCAGAAACAAACAAGTTAAATGGCGGAAAATCTTAGCTAAACATTGCTTTGGAAATGACAAACAATTATCGATTAAAATCATCATCATTACTTTCCTCTTATTTGTATTTTATTTTTGTAATTTGTTAATTTTCATTTTTATTCATTAATGCACAAATAAATAAATATAAAAAAATCCTATCACTAATATCCCCTCTTTTTTACATTTATTTCTTAATTTCAATTATTACATTTTATGTTAAGATAGTATAATTGTATTAATTAATTGAAAATAATGATTGTTCTTCCATATAATTCAAAACTAATTGAAAATTCTTGGTCGTGCAAGTGTTGCACGACCGTGAGTTAGCTACCACCTCAAGGAGGAAAGATAGCTTGGTCTTTCCTCCTTTCTAAAACAAATCGTTTCATTCATTCCAGAAATAAATCATCATAAATGTCGCATAATTTGATTTGATTGACATTAAGGGATTTGGGTTGGTTGAGATTAGGCGAAGAGACTTGTAGTTATTCTAGTAAGGGGGAGGCTTCTGTATTGTTGACAGAAGATGTCTGCAAATGCTTCATCGTTATTCATGCTCAATCCTTCTCCCTAATTTTATGATAAAACTTAATTCTGTGGTAAATTTACAAAAGTAGGAAGGAGGTGAAGCGAAGAGAGGGGGATTTCTGATATGAAGAAGTTGACATAGTATTCTTAAGTTTTTTGAGTGATAAGAAAAAGATGACAGAGTGCATCGGTTGGTTGGCTTGGCTCATAAGCTACACATTTTGGAAGAGTAATAGAAAGTTTAAAATTTAAGAATAACAACGATGTTTTATAGTTAGACAGAATAAGACAAGGTTATATTAGACAGAAGATATAGATTTCAAAAGAGGACGATTGGTAGTAAATTAGAGGTCATTATTATTAAATAAATAATTAAATTTTTATTTAAGAAAATATTAATATTTATTATTTATAATAAATATGTTTCTAATAACTATAAAGATTCATTACCATATTTTTTTTTCTTTTTTAACTCGCAATTAAGAGAAGAAGTTTTAAGGTATTGGGGTTTCAATTTTTGTAATACATGATTAATGGGTTTTACAGTAAAACGGTGTGTTTTAAGTTAAAAATGGATATTAATTTATTTTTCTAATTACCTAAAATTAATCAAATACCCTTTTGAATTTACTAACTCCAAAAAATATTCTTATTATTTTAAAGTACTTAAAAATATTTTGTGATATTGAAATATCTTTAAAAATAAATTTCTATCCAATTATATAAACTTCATCACGTGTGTAATAATTAATTAAATTATACAGTTTATTAAAATAAATAAATATTTACTAAAATGAGTAATTGAAAATATCAATAATTAACAATATGTATATGCATTGAAAGTTTCACCTTGGGATGAAAAAAGGAATCGGAGATGCATGTTAACAACTAATTTCGGGTTAGACCACTTTGTTCTCGTTAGGATGTTATAATCTTGTGCTATTTAATTTTATCTACACATTTATGTGGACCCTTATTTAAATGTGTGAATAAAATTTATTAAAATAAGGTAAAAATTAATTAACCGAAGATTTGATTACGCTAATTCCATCTAATAATAATTATTATTATTATGATAATGATCCCATTACGTGGGAAAAGTGAAAAGCACAACCGATATGGTGATAATATCATATCTAAAGTTGGTAACTTCAATTGTACTTTAGGGCCTAATTTGAGTGATAAAATTACACTTTCCGCTTTATCTTAACAGGTGGAGTGGTTTAAAAGACTTTTTTAGAACTTTGCTGCCTGAAATTATCCATTTAAAGTGGAAGTGATGAAGTAATTAGTCCTTATTAGGACTAATTAGACTTTGATCTGACGGATGAGACTAGGGGACATTAGATTAGAGCGAGTTCGACTCAAAATTATTATACCTCAACACCATAAGAGAAGGCATACAATTAGATTGAGTTTTAATTTATTATTAAATCAGTCAAATCGATAAAAATTTTGAACGATTAACTAATTTGTAAGAATACGTTATACATAACGACGAGGGACATCGAAAGCGTGGTTTGGCAATTGTGTTACTAAGTCGGCGTGTGGTTATTATGTGTGGTTTGGTACGTCGTGTGCTATTAAGCTCTAATCTAATGTCCAGGTACGTCAATGAAGAAATGGTAAGGAAGATCAATGAAGAAGAGCCTGAACCATATCACTGGTTGAAGAAAAACTCCATTATCTCAGAGATTGCCGATAAGGAATTTAATCCAGAGCTGGAGCAACCCAACCTATAAGTCTGCTATGCAGACACTTGAGCGTACACCAATGGTACTAAAACGCTTCGTTCTTCACAGACTTCCCCAAATATCTTGAACCGGATACACATAGTGGTCATGCTATACTCGTTACAGTCTTGTGATCACATGGCAATCCAATCATAATAAATGAATCGGTGAAGTATAGTAAACGAACGAGGTTCAAGTTGACCGGACCACTGGCAGGATTGAGGCCAAAGTTATCCAGTTGGGTCTGATTTGTGGCCTTATCGAGAGAGACAAAACGACGTTGTTTTTAGAAATTATTTTTAAAAAATTAAATCCAACCTAGTCCATCTTCGGCTAGTCGAGTATGTACATGTCCTAGGCCGACTCAGGCTCAGCTCGACCATTGTTATTTATAATATTACTTAATTTGTGATTAATAATCAATTAAAACTTCTTATTAGGCTCAATATAAAAATGTTTTATTAATATTTTTCCTTAAATAAAATTCATCAATTTTCTCTCATATGATAATAATTATATAACAATTTGCAATTCCAAATTCATTCTCACGTAAGCCGTGATGTCATCAAAATAGCACACTTCTAATGACCTTTAAAAGAAATATAAAAGATTTGCTTGCATACAACTAAATTATATTTTAAAAAAACTAAGTTGACATAAAATAGATTATATATATATGTAATATTAGTATAATTGAGAGGCGTACGTACCTGTATATATATAAATGCGATAAGCATTCAGTATCTGTCACCAACTCGTACACAATATTAGAAAGCTTTGGTTTTAGTATAAGCTATATCAATTCGGAGGTGAAGATGTCGAAACAACTTATTAGCTTCATTACTATGCTCTGTCTTGTAAGCTTACACGTTTCGACAATGGCTGAAGGAGATTTCATCCCCATCCAAAGCCTTCAAGCCTGGGAAGATCAACTTATTTTCAATAAATGGGTATGAAGTTATGTATGCTACTTGTGTTTCTTGTTGATCTTAAGCTATATATCTCCATGACCATACAGTTTCTAACAACTCTCTACCACACGTTGTAGTCGAATACACCGATTCTGAAGTGGATTGTAAAGAATGCAAACTCATGCATCTTGAGTTCGAAGGATTGACCCGCATCTATAAAAAACTCAAGTTCTTAGTTGTGGATATATCCAAAGTTCAGGTAATATAGGTATCTGCATTTCCTTTCTGTAAGATCATAAGTTGAAGTTGTTTAAAATCATCTTCTTCTTGTTCCCGTGTGTTTCTGCAGTCTGTTGCTGAAGCAGCCGGTGTGAAGTCTTTCCCTTCTTTTGTATTTTACAGAGAAGGGGTTAAACAAGAAGTTATCGAAGGGGTCCACCTAGTTGAATTGGGGAAAGAAGTAATGAAGTATGATACTGCTGCTTCTGTTGATCCATAGATTGCGAAGGGTGCAGTGCATGAAACTCGACAAGTCTTCGAAGCTGTTTTGTCTATTACAGTGCTGTTGTGGTTTGGCAGTAGTCATGTTTAGTTGGGCTTATAAGAGGAGAATTTTTTTTTAATGAATTTTTTTAAGAAGTAAGTAAATTTTGATCTAATAATTAAAAAATATATAAAATAAATATTATTTTATTTTAAATTATTTATTTTTAAAAATAAAATATTTTATTAATACTTTATTAATAAATATTATATAAAATATTTAAATAAAATAATTTATTTTTAAGTTTTATTTAATTTATAATAATTATTAGTAATAAAAATGTTTATTATTATTTTAAAAACAAAAATTAAAAATTTACAATAATTATAAAAGTTGAAATAAATAAAATAACTAATTAAAAAAAATTAAAAATGGGAGAATGAGAGGGAGGGAGGGAGATTTTAAAAAAAATTTAACCAAAAAAGCTCCTATTTTTAAAATTTTTCAGTATTGGCCGATATTTGACCGATATTTTAAATACCGATCAGTTCCCGCTGATACCATCTGAAACAAGTCGGTATCGACCGACATTCAAACTCGGTACGACCGACTCTTTATTTTGTACCTGTTTCATTCATAAATATTACTTAATTTGTGATTAATAATTCTTATTAGGTGCAATATAAAAATATTTTATTAATATTTTTCCTTAAAATAAAATTAATCAATTTTCTCTCATATGATAATAATTATGTAACAATTTGCAATTCCAAAATCTGAAATGTCTATTAATAAAATTCTATATCAATGAAAATAATTTTAATTTATAAATCAAAATCACTCTCACGTAAGCCGTGATGTCATCAAACTAGCACACGTCTAATAATCCTTAAAAGAAATATAAAAGATTTGCTTGCATTCAACTAAATTATATTTTTTAAAAAAAACCTAAGTTTGACATAAAATAAAATAGATTATATATGTAATATTAGTATAATTGAGAGACGTACGTACCTTCTATATAAATGCGATAAGCCAGTATTTGTCACCAACTCATACACAATATTAGAAAGCTTTGGTTTTAGTATAAGCTAAATCAATTCGGAGGTAAAGATGTCGAAACAACTTATTATCTTCATTACTATGCTCTGTCTTGTAAGCTTACATGTTTCGACACTGGTTGAAAAAGCTCTCATCTCCATCCGAAGCCTTCGAGCCTGGAAATATCAACTTAAATTCAATAAATGGGTATGTAGTTATATGTGCTTCTTGTGTTTCTTGTTGATCTTAAGCTATATATCTCCATGACTATACAGTTTCTAACAACTCTCTATCACAGGTTGTAGTTGAATTCACTGATTCTGCAGAGAATTGTAAAACATGCGAACTCTTGCATCATGAGTTCGAAGTATTGGCCCACATCTATAAAAATCTCAAGTTCTTTGTTGTGAATATATCTGAAGTTCAGGTAATATAGGTCTCTGCATTTCCTTCTGTAAGATCATAAGTTGAAGTTGTTTAAAATCATCTTCTTCATGTTCCTATGTGTTTGTGCAGTCCTATGTGTTTGTGCAGTTTGTTATGGAAGCAGCCGGTGTGAAGTCTTTGCCTGCTTTTGTATTTTACGGAATTGGGGTTAAAAAAGAAGTTATCGAAGGGGTCCAGCTAGCTGACTTGGAGAAAGAAGTGATGAAGTATGATAATGCTACTTCTGTTGATCCGTAGATTGTGAAGGGTGCAGTGCCTGAAACCGGACAAGTCTTCGAAGCTGTTTTGTCTATCACAGTGCTGTTGTGGTGTATAATATAATCACCAAGTGCAATTAGTATGGTTTGTTCTTACTTTGTTTTATGCAATAAACTTTTGATGTAGCCGCGAACATATTTGGCTTTGCGGGAGAAAAAAAGTTTCATATAACATGCATTAGCTACTAAGAAAAAAAAAAGATTTATCTTTTAAGATTTCTTAAAAAGTTTAAATTATGTTTTAATGTTATTTATTTAAAGGCTTTTGGATAAATTCCTCGATGACCTTTAAAGAATAATCACACAAATCATAATTAAGATCATTAAATGTACAAGATTAGTGATTACAGTCTACTTGTCTAATTGTAATTGGACCCTCTAAACATTTGGCAGCAGCAATCCTTACTCAAGCCGCCAAGTCGCCAAGTCTATGAATTTGTCTTGTTTTCCCAGGGGGTAGTAGAGTTGTTGGACAATTGTCAGGCCGATAAACTAATAGCAATCAGGCCGAGACAGAGTTCAAAAGATCCAAAACATGGAAAGAAATCTCCTATTTTAATTATCCTATTTTTAACTTTTTTTTTATAGGATGGTTGGGTCGGTCGTGCCGGGTTCGAGTTCAGTCAAAACGTCCCATGGGCCGATCGGTCCATTTTTTAAAGACCAATCTCCTACCTAATGGCTATGTCAAGCCCAAGCCCAATCCACGTTCTCCTTAACCCGTCCGCATGAGAGAGACCTCCATGCACACGTAAAGACCTAAACCTAGCTACTGTTCCATATATAAGGTATAATTCCACCGTAAAAGAGGTACGCAACTCATAACTTAGCTCTCATTGGCTTTTCGGCAACC
>JANIJH010000002.1:1545253-1584283 GCA_024520975.1 Erythroxylum areolatum | reverse complement strand
TGGTGAAGGCCTCAAGCCAAAACCGCAAGGGTAGATGGGCATGGGCTAATAGTGTGAGCCCTGTTTCAGTGATATGATGGTGTTTTCTTTCAGCTATGCCATTTTGTTGGTGGGTGTAGGGGCAGCTGAAATGTGTTTGGATCCCATGCTTAGTTAGAAAGGGCAAGAAGGCTTTGTATTCCCCACCCATGTTTGTGTGGAAGGCCTTTATTTTTCTGTTTAGTTGAAGCTCAATAAAGTTTTTGAATTGAATGAAGTTTGCAAGAGCTTCGCATTTAAGTTTCAGTAGATAAAACCATGTGAATCTAGTGCAAGCATCCACAAATATGAGATAATATCTATGACTTTCGGTTGACAGCAAAGGGGAAGGACCCCAAATGTCTGAATAAATAATTTCTAAGGGATATTTGGCAGAAAAAATCATGAGTTTGCAAGGGTAGTTTATGAAGCTTGCCTTGTTTGCATGAATCACAGAATTTCAAATCTTTGGTACTAAGATGAATTTTCATTGAATTAAGAATTTGTTTCAGTACATTTGGTGATGGATGACCAAGTTTAGCATGCTAAACATTAACATCATTTGTAGAAAGTTGAGTAGAAAAGGTTTGTGGATAAGGAACTAAGCTAGAAGTATTCGGAAGAGAGGATGGCAGTGGGCTGTTCTTGAATTGAGTGATATGCTGAGTTTGAGGTGGAACATCAAGGCTGTAGAGACCATCCTGAAGCATCCCTTTGAGAAGAATTGTCCCCGTTGCCTTGTCCTTAAACAAACACATTGTGTCAGAAAATTCCACAATGACATTGTTATCTTTTGTAATTTGGGAAATGCTTAATAGAATCTTAATGATACTTGGAACATGGAGTATTTGATGTAAAGATAATGGTGTGTGTTTATTGTCTTTGAATTGAATGTAAGATGAGCCAATGTGTGTAATATGAAGAGAGTTTCCATTACCTACTGTGATGTGGTCATTACCAATATAGTCTGAACCAATGGAGAGATTATTAAGGTCAGCAGTAACATGATTTGTAGCTCCAGAGTCAACATACCAAGTAGAGGCACTAGCTTGATCAGAACCAGCATTTGTTTGAGCTAAGAAAGTTTGTGGTGGCCCATTGTATGTGTGATGTTGTCCAGTATTTTGAGAGTGATGTTGCGTGGATGAATTTGATTGCTTCATTTGCTGATTTCCATGCCATGACTGGTCAAATCTCTTGTAGCACCGAAGGGCATCATGGCCTGGCTTTTGGCATAGTTAGCAGTATAGGCGATTGACAACAGTCCATCTTCCTCTGCCACGACCACCCCTTCCTCTAGAAGTATGATGACCTCCTTGATTTCTAGTATGAGTGTTATTTCTGTTAAAAGATACAAGATTGGCTGAAGGAGAAGAAATAGTTAGAGTGTGAGATGCAACATTTAGTTGTTCAAGTCAGGTTTCATGCATCATAAGACTATATTGCACATCTTGCAGAGTTGCATTCTTCATTGTGTGAGTTAGGAGAACAATAACTGGATAATAATCATGGCCTAGACCATTTAATGCACTGAGGATAAGCTCATGATTTGATACTGCATGTCCTGCTACCATAAGAGAGTCTCCAATTGATTTTATCTTCTGAATGTAAACTGAAATTGTCTGTGAGCCTTTTTGAATTGTTGACAGTTGTTGTTTTAGCTGCAGGACCCGAACCATTGATGTTTGTGCATACAAATTTTCTAGTATTTTCCAACATTCAAGAGAGGTGGAGGATTGATGTACTTGACCTACTACATCCTCACCTATAGTTGAAAGAAGCCAACAAAGAAGTAGCTGATCTGATCTGCACCATAAATGATATTCTGGATTTATAATAGTTTGAGGAGCTTCTGCTGATGTTGGAGCAGGTTCTGTGATGACTTGAGGCGGTGGTGATACATCCGATGAAATGAAGTCTTCTAGTTCAAGTGCTCGAATAGCTGCTCACTTGTGCTCTCCAATTGATGAAATTGGTTCTGTCCAATTTGATTGGCAAGTTGAAATTCAGTGTTTTTGCCAAAGCTGGAAAATCTAAAAGAGGGGTGGAGATCTGTGATTGCCGAGTTTGATGGGAGGTTGAAGATGATTCTTGAGTCATTGTGACGTTTGTCAATATGGTGGCTCTGATACCATGAAGAGAAAAGAGATTAAGGGAATAAAATAAAAACCTTTTTGCTTGTTTGTTTTATTTACTTCATGTGTAATATATACAGAGTGAAATGTTCTAAACTACGAGATTTTATTCTCACTAACGTATCACAAATTAGTTATATACAACTGTGAGTTTGTTGGGAAGATTTTGCTTCGGTAGTAGCAGGTCTGGAGTAGTGGTGGACTGAAGATGAAGTTGTGTGTTGTTGTTGTCTGCCAACGGTATTGGGCCCAGGGCAAGTCGGCTGGCCCAAGGACTGAGTTGTAAGCTGAGATGAGTGGGCAGAGCTCTTTCGGGTAGGATCCTTTAGACTTCTAAGTCAATAGTCACCTATAACTTGGGTAGTTGTAATTTAAGTCCCCATCATTGCTCCACAATTAGATGAAACATTTCAGATACAAATTATATATGTTGTTTCTGATACAAACATACTGTCTGCGGCAGCTTGTACTTGTCCAGTTCTGACCAAATCATCTGTGAAATCATGTCAAAGGATATATTCTTGCTCGACCATGCTCTTCTACTGCTCCATCTGCTTGTACCGACACCATTCAGTTCCTGCTGGGAGATAAATTTGTGAATCACCTAAGCCAGTAGAAAGAAAGTTCACAGGACTCTTGACTCTGACTCTGACTCTGACTTTGTTCTTTTTCTTTTTTTCTGCAGAAAACCATTGTGTCAGTTGAATTGCTCTGCTCAAAATGCAGGCAGAAGGTAATTAAGTTAATTGCAGAAGTTGAGTGTATAACTTCCATTGTGCTTGACCCATCAAAGCACACGGTCACTGTCATTGGTGAAGCTGATCCAGTGAGGATGATTCACAAGGTGAGGAAAATTAGAAGATGTGCAAAAATTGAGAGTGTAGGGCCTCCAAAGGAAAAGAAGAAGGACGACCCTCCAAAGAAAGATCCTGTTCCTAACCCTCCACAGACATGTAGAAGATGTGATGTCTGGTATGTGGTTGGTGATGATTTTTATAGTTACTGCTCCATCATGTGAACCAGAAAGCGAATCATTTTCATGATAGTTGAAACTGTGTTATCGTCCTTAAAAATCTCAGTACCATTTTCTAATCCAACGTTTGCCATTCCTATACCTCAATCTGCCATAATCCTACTTTTGTATATACAGTTTCAGCAACAGTTTGACATCAGACGGATCTTCTTGCCCCTGGTTTACGCATATGTTTCAGTTAAGAATGCCCTCTTGCACCATTAACGGACCGAAGAATTGATGTTAAGTTGTTGGAATTTGTTTTCCTTCTTAAGTATTGATTAGATCTTGTAGCTAGGCTTGATCATGATGTTTCCTGGATAAAGAAAAAGCATATTGGGTTACTCACTCTATTCACTATTGATATCTTCAACATCTCAAACTCTAAATTGGCTCCATATCGTCTCTTGTGAATATTGATTAATTTCAAATTTCTCCGAGGGTACTAATTTAAGGGTTTGTAAGCACGAATTACAATAAAATTAGTTGTAATTTACTTCAAAACTTCTAAACAATACAATAGTAGCAATGGATATATCATATTCAAGTTCAACCTTTGTCTAAAGTTCAATCAAGTTTGCAGTTTAAAAGTCAATCGGATTTGAATTAAATACAATTAAATATATATTTTTAATTAAAAAATTAAAAATGAATCGATTCTTAAAAAGTGCTCAAGCTTAAACTTAAATCGGAACTCAAAATTATTTAAAAAATCAAATTGGATCCAAATCCTAATCAAATCAACTCAAGCCGTCCAAACAAACCTACCATGTCCAAGTGGGTCAGGAAAAACATGGTTTTCATTAAATTGGCAGTGATTATTGGTTTAGAGATTCCGACAACGAGTCCTGTGTCTACGGGGAATTGACACATAACATAAACAAATGGGGAGTCTATTTTTGGTTCATAAGTCAACGTGACACTGACATGTAAGAAACGGCCATGGCGTTCGTGAGACAAGTTTGATATTTCATAAAAACCTATTTAATGATTATAATAACCAAGTAAATCCTAACAAATAAAGCTGTTAGGTTCAATTACAAACATGCTCTCATTTATTTGACAGTTTAATCATGAAAATTTTATCAAAATTGATAAAATTTTGGTTTAGGATTTTATTTTTTAGTTACTTTAATAATCTTTTATTATTAAAATATGTTAATTATTTTGTTAATTAATCAATTTTATAAATAAAATAAATCAATAAATTTTCATTTAAGAGTTTAATTAAAGATGAAAATCTTTGATAGATAAGGATAATCCCCTTAAATCATATTTTAAAATTTTTAATTCTATTTAATCTTTAACCGATTTTATAATAATTTAATACTGATTAAATATTTTTTATTGTTCAGTATTTAATCATTGGAGGGAAAATTTAGGTCAAAAGAGTAAAATTTTAAACTTTACCTGTAACCTGGCCTCTTCTTCTCTGTCTATATAAGCAAGTAGTTCTTGCTTGAATAAAGTATCATGCAGAGCCTGTCAAAGAGGAGGAGTGAATCACACATACACATACTATTCAGAGCTCCAAGTAAAATTGAGTCATAGAAGACGAGGTATGATGGTTTTAGAACACAAAGGCAACAATAGCTTGCATACTGAAGATGCAAGCTGTTGTTGATTCACTTGAAAGAACAAAAGCTGATCCCAAAGTAAAAAGGCATGTAAGTAGTGATTATTTACAATTACGTTGCTCAAATCAAGATATTATAAGAATATATGTAGTGTTTACCTTTTTGGTAGCAATTAACTCTGCTTCTAATCCATCCACACGACAAACTGCAGCATTCAGCAGCTCTTCCTTCTCACAGGGCACCTTCTCTTCAAGTTCACCCAACCTTTTCAAGACAGATGGGAGGACATCCACCTCTGTCAAGCTGGGACTAGGAGATATGATGGCGTAGTCTAACTCTTTCGAATCGGAGACAGAGATCTTCTTGGGCACCCAAAATGCCAATGAGTAGATGAAAGTAAGGAGGGCTACAAAGAAGCCCGTGAGCATGGACCAAATGTGGGTGCGGATCCTGTCTGGTGTTTTTTCTATCCTTGGCAATGATGGTGTC
The DNA here is from genome assembly GCA_024520975.1 of Erythroxylum areolatum. Classification (NCBI taxonomy): domain Eukaryota; kingdom Viridiplantae; phylum Streptophyta; class Magnoliopsida; order Malpighiales; family Erythroxylaceae; genus Erythroxylum; species Erythroxylum areolatum. Next base: position 1,579,052 of record JANIJH010000002.1, on the reverse strand, counting down.
CCTGCAATAGTTCGATAAGTATCCAGTTCGTTGATATAAAATTGCGTTAGCAACTCGATGATCATTAATAAGTACATATCTCAAACCTGCAGAAGTATCTAGGTCGCTAGAAAGAGCATGTTTCTTCCATCCTTCATTTACGGTCTTGTCAATTGTAGGTATACATTCATCATATTCAGAGACTTCGCTACTAAGAGTTGCTTTTCCGAGTCCTCTTGCCTGTCAATTTATCTAAAGGTGTAAGTATTAGCTATGAGAGCTTGCCATCCGCGCAGCACTGCTCTTCTAAGATAGTAATGCAACTTATTAACTCATGGATGCAGAAGAAGTTCAACAGCAGAAATGCAGTTGCGAATTCATAAAAATCATCATGGTAAACAATAATGTTAAATGACAGATTATCTTCGGGTCACTGGGTCATGGACTATGAGACCTGGAAAATCATACGCGTAGGCCACACTAATAAATATCATATGCAAGGGCTACACAAAGCAACGCAAACCTTTTTTCCTTTTATTCTCATTCAGTTGTTTTGTAAAAACGTCTCTTAGCTGTCTACTATCCTTTTCTGTTACAGTAGACCCTAGCCAATAGCGTGAATAAAGTTGTAGTATAGGGGTCTTCCTTCTACACATCGAAAATATGATGAAATGCATTTTTCTTCATCTACCTTTACATACTCTTTATGGTATCAGAGAGTCTGAGATCTGATCCAAGCTAACCTATACCTAAAATGTCTAACATGGTAGACGATAGTGAAGCCAGTAACCTCACACAAAACCTTGACTTAGAAACATACTCCATCACAAATACAGAAAAACCTGGAGCTGTTCTAGTCACTACCCTATTCAATGGCAATAATTACCCAACTTGGAGTAAGTCCATGATGATAGCCTTATGTGTCAAAGACAAACTATCCTTCATTGATGGAACGTGTGTACAACCAACGGAAGACAGAGCACCCTTTACTAGATGGAAACGTGCAGACTCCATAGTGAAGTCATGAATCTTCAACTCTATGATTAAGGAGCTAAGTGATGTCTTCTTATCATTCTCCATAACCAAAGAACTCTGGGAAGAGTTGGGAGAGAGATTTGGTAAGGCCAATGGGCCACTACTGTATCAAATAGAAAAAGAAATCAGTTCCTTTAAATAAGGTAATCTCACCAGTTCCGCATATTACACAAAACTAAAGAACCTGTGGGATGATTTAGCTAGCCTAAGCCCCATACCCACATGCAGTTGCGATGCGGCCAAAGCCATTACTATCAAAGAAAATTCACATAGACTGGTGTAGTTTTTGATGGGATTAAATGAGGATTATAAACATGTGGTCAACCAAGTCATGCTAATGGAACCATTACCCATGGTCAATAAAGATTTCGCTATGATGCAAACAGTGGAGAGGCAAAAGGCAGTCAATTCCAACCACGACAGTAATTTAAATGTAGCTATGATGACACGACAAACTAACTTCAACCCCAAGAAAGATGGAACAAACACCAAAAAGACATTCAACAAGAAGGAAGACAAATATTGTGAAAAATGTGAGAGATCGAGACATACCATCGAAACTTGCTTTAAGATCCATGAAGTACCTGACTGGTACAAAGAGCTAACCGGCCGGAAGAACAAAGCCAATCTTGTTGCTACTGCTGATACTCCTGCAGATACTCCCCACGAACTTAATGAGCAGAATGAGAAAAACGAATAGATTTCACAAGACTTTGCCACCTTCATTCAATAGGAGATATCCAAGGCTATTAAAGGAAAGGCCACGGGTGAGGTAAAGTTTGGCGGGCTTGCAAATTTTGTAAGTAATAACATGAGTCACAATAATGGTCATAATGCAGAAAATAAATGCATGTGGTTGGTTGATTCAGGTGCTTCATCTCATATGATCATAGATCTTGTTTTTTGCAATAAATATAAACCAAACAACTTGTATGAACCAGTAACACTACCAAATGGCACAAAGCAACATGTGAAACACGTATGTGAAGCCTCTATTGGAGACAAAATTACCCTTGATGAAGTCCTACACATCCCTAACTTCTTCAAGAATCTACTCTCTGTGCACAAACTCACAACACAAAATGACATTGCAGCTGTTTTCATATCTAATGAATTGTTTTTGCAGGACCTTTAGATTAACATTGTTATAGCGGTTATCAAGGCCAGAAGTGGGCTGTATGAGTTGACAGAGGACAACTTAATACCTCCAGGATCCTTGAGAGGAACCTCCTTAGATTTCTACCAAAGCCAAAATTTTGTGTTTAGTGCTACTGTTTCTGTTAATACTTGGCATAGCAGGCTGGGGCATATTTTTAAAGAAAAGGTGCAACATATCAATGAAATCAAAGGTTTTTAATCTGATTTATCCAATTGTCAAATATGTCCAATGGAAAAACAAAACGGAAAATCTTTCCCTAAACACAAAATACAAACCATTAAACCCTTTGAGGTCTTACACATAGATTTATGGGGGCCTTATAGGGTACCTACCCTAGATGGATCTCAATTTTTCCTAACCATTTTAGATGACTACTCTAGAGACATCTGGACCTTTTTACTCAAGCACAAAGATAGAACATATCCTATCATAACCCAATTTATCCAATCCATAGAAAAACAGTATGATGCAAAGATACTTAGAGTCCAAATAGACAATGGGAAAGAGTTTATAAATCATGAATGTAGAAAGCTCTTTGCAGACATGGGAATAATGCATCAAAAAAGTTGTCCATACACTCCATAACAGAATGGAGTGGTGGAAATCAAACACAAACACTTATTACAAATCACAAGAGCCCTACTGTTTACAGCAAACTTACCAAAATCATACTGGGGAGTGGCTCTTCTCATTGCCACCTACCTCTTAAACAGAATTCTCACCAAAGTCCTGTAATAGCAAACCTCATATGAGAAGCTACATAAAAAAAAACCAACCTATGCACACTTGAGAGTTTTCGGATGCCTATGATTTTCCTTAGATAAAACACCCAACAAGACAAAGCTAGACCCCAGATCCTTGAGGTGCATTTTCCTAGGATACATGCCGGATTACAAAGCCTATCGAGTCATGGATATCAACACAAAAACCATCTTCAGTTCAGGAGATGTCACCTTCCATGAAAATACATTTCCTTTTGCAAATACAACTGTAGCCCCTGATCCTAACCTTTTACCCCTTTTCCTTCATAACACAACAGACAATGATGATATGCAAATAGTAGCACAAGAAGACATGCCAGGGTTGCCAAACTTACAAAGCATTAAGCACACACTAGAATTAACAGACACACAACCTTAACCAGACATTGTCATAAACCAAGACACAACTACAGACAACAATGCGCAGAGAGGTCAAAGAATCCATACCACACCAAAATACCTTGAAGGCTGCATCCACCAAGCTTCTACTCATCACTCCACTTCTGCCCTCGATAATGCTAACAACATTTTTAAGTTTTTTGGTCCTGCAGGCACAACAAAAGACAAGATTCCATATTGCATACAAACCAAAATACAAAGAGTTCATGGAGAATGTATCTACCGTTTTTGAACCCATGTCTTATGAGACAGGTAGAAAGTCAAAAAAATGGGTGGACTCTATGGATGCACAGCTAGAAGCCCTAGAAGACAACCAAACTTGGGTTCTCACACAGCTGCCTAAGGGGAAGAGAGAAATAGCATCAAAATGGGTCTACAAAGTCAAATATAGTCCAGATGGTATCGTTGACAAGCTAAAATCAAGGCTGGTGGCAAAAGGGTTCAACCAAAGAGAAGGGGTGGACTGCTCAGAGGTTTTTGCACCTGTAGCTCGGGTTGTAACAATAAGGACATTCCTAGCTATAGCTATAATGAAGAAATGACTTATACTGCAATGTGACATAAATGATGCTTACCTAAAAAGTCACATAGAGGAAGAACTATACATGCTATCACCACAAGGTTACAAGAAAGTAAAGGAGGGAGAAGTTTGCAGACTAATGAAGTCCATTTACGGACTCAAACAAGCGGGCAGGCAGTGGCACATGGAGTTTAAAATGAAGCTCAAGCAATTGGGGTTTGAAAAATCAGAGGCAGATTATTGCCTATACACCAAAGGTCAAGGTTCAAATTTCATTGCCATCATCATCTATGTGGATGATATCCTTATTATTGGAGCAGAGGAAAATCACCTAATTACTGTTAAGCAAGATCTTAACAAGGCATTTACAATCAAGAACCTAGGATATGCAAAAAATTTCCTAGGAGTTGAGATAGCTAGATCAGAAGCAGGAATGACTCTCAGTCAAGGCAAGTACGTAAGGGATATTCTACAAGAGACTAATTTGCATAATTGCAAGCCATGCGTGACACCTATAGTACCAGGAAGAAAACTTACCATCGATGAGGGTGAGTTGCACAAAGACCCGGAATACTACAGGAGGATCATTGGAAGACTGCAATATCTGAGCTTTATGAGACCAGATCTCACCTACATCACACAACAACTAAGTCAGTTCATGAAAGAACCGAGACAATCACACTGGGATGCTGTCAAACACGTCCTCAAATACCTCAAAGGAACACAAAACCAAGGACTATTTTACGCAGTAGACTTAGATCTAAAACTCGCCGCATACTCAGATTCAGACTGGGCGAGTTGCGTTTTCAGCCGACGATCCCTAACCGAATTTGGTGTGTTCTTTGGCAAATCTCCCATCTCCTGGAAAACAAAGAAGCAAACCACAGTCAGTCAGTCTTCAGTGGAAGCGGAGTATCGAAGCCTAGCTTCAACCACATGTGAGCTCAAATGGGTTGTTCAAATTTTGAACTATTTCCGAATACGAAATCACGACTCCATACCTATATTTTGAGATAGCCAAGCTGTGATTCACATCTCCAGAAACCCTGTCTTCCACGAACGTACCAAGCATCTCGAGATAGATCTCCACTTGGTGCATGATGCGGCAACTTTAGGGTTCATCTATCTTTGACACATTCGAAGCCAGCAACAAGTAGCCGACTTATTTACGAAACCCCTTTTCGCACTCGCCTTTACTGATTTACTCCTCAAGTTTGAATCCATCGTCTTCTCCGGAGCTCCGATTTGAAGAGGGTGTTAAATGACAGAGACTATCTTCGGGTCATTGGGTCATGGGCTATGAGACCTGGAAAATCATACGCGTGGGCCACACTAGTAAGTATCACATACAAGGGCTACACAAAGTAATGAAGCAACGCAAACCTTTTTTCCTTTTATTCTCATTCAGTCGTTTTGTACAGATGTCTCTTAGCTGTCTAGAGTCCTTTTCTGTTACAATAGATAGTGACCCTAACCAATAACATGAATAAAGTTGTAGTATAAGAGTCCTCTTTGTACACATCGAAAATATGATGAAATACATTTTTCTTCATCTACCTTTACATCCTTTTAAAGTAAAAAGCACTTGTCATGAAACTCATCAATGTTAACAATAAAACAAACTTACTTCTTCAGAGACAGGAGCCGATTTGGGAAGCAAATAGCTTGTAGTTGGGTTAGGAGTAGGGGTGTTCATGGTAGAATAACTTGACCCGTTCATAAATAACTTGAACCTGAACCTGAATGTCAGGTTCAGTAATTTCACGAGCTTGAATGTGAACCTGAACCTAAAGAACCTATAGGATCGGTTAACCTATTTTCAGGTTCGGTTCTCAGGGTAACCAAAACCTATTTGTATCAATATATATGACAAAAAATTATAAAAATAATTGGTGAAAACAAATACAAATTATTCATAAAAGTATGCATATAAAATTCATCAAAGATTAATTCAATATGTTAAACCCAAGCAAAGTAAAAATAAGTCAAACAATGTCTTATAAAAGATCCATACTAGAAAAAAAAAGAGATAAATTATTAAACAATTATTCTTCGTATAGGATGGTAGGATGATCCACTGTTATACATGAAGCCACATCTATAGAAAATAAAGAATAAAAAGAGTTAGACTCGTTATTTCTTTTTTAATTGAATTTTTTATTTTTATATTAAAACAAGATAAAGTAAATTACATTACCTGATTCAATTTGCTCAAGTTCTTCAAGTTTCTCTTCCACGTACAGAGGAGCTTGTGATTTTCTCAACCAATCTTGTTCACAAATAAGAGCCTACACCATCTTTGGAGTAAGAGAGTTACGAAATGAATCAAGCACTCGACCTCTTGTACTAAAAGCCAACTCATATGCAACAGTAGATACAGGCATAGCTAAAACATCTCGAGCCATTAAAGCAAGCACTGGATACTTAGCATAATTTAGTTTCCACCAACTCAAGACATTGAAAGTCTTGTCTTTGGGTTCACAATCTTCGGCTAAATATTTATCTAGCTCACTTTTGGTTTCCCTACTTGCTTGACTAGCCTCCTACTCATAAAAAATATTATCCAAAAATGCTGCAACATCCTTGATGTTATCAACTTCCATATCACTTGAAGCTTGAGATTGGACACTTGATTGTGCAACAGGAAAAGACATGAAGGATCGGTAGAAATCAAACATCAAATCTAAAGTGATTTTTACTTTTTCACACAGCTGCTCAGATTTGACATCATCATATGCTTTACCAATCACAAAGTTCACATCTTTAATTTGCAGCATGGATCGAGAATGGCTGTAATAGACAACATGCAGTTGATATTAACATCTCCTCAATACTCATCATGCTTCTTCTTCATCCTCATAACCATGTTTCTTGCACTAAAATCACCAAGTCCACATCTCTTTGAAATAACCATCCCAATGCTAAAAATTTCTTTTATGTACTCATTAGCAGTTACATAATGAGAGCCAGGCAATTTTAAAGTAGCATCATAAAAGAAAGAAAGAAAAGATAGCAAGTTATGTTCGTGCTCCCAATCACTTTCACTAGGAACACCTTTATTATTTTTGTTCTCACCTCTGCTATTCTTCTTTTCAGAAAGGTATTCAACATACTTAGAATCTTGACTCTCCAATAAATCAAATATTTTTTGAAATTTCAAAGCTGACTCTAACATTAAGTAAGTATAATTCTATCTTGTTTCAACATCTAGACAAACAATACTCTTATTGTCTATTTTCTCTTTTTCTATACAAGACTTGAACTTTGTCATTCTAGTAGGAGAAGATTGAACATATTTCACTGCATTGCGAATCCTAATGTTTGAATCACCCAATTCTAATAGCCCCTCTTTCACAATTAAACCTAAAATGTGTGCAGTACATCTCATTTGTATGAACTCACCTTTCAATACACCATCCTTCTAACTATTAATTCTTTTTCTCAATTATTGAATAGCCACATCATTTGAACTTACATTATCCACCGTTATAGTGAATACTTTTTCAATATCCCAACTAACCAAATAAGTCTCAACAACCCTACCAATTGTATAACCTGAATGATCAGAAATTGGGCTAAAGTTTATAATTCTTTTGAATAATTTCCAATCATCATCAATACAATGTGTCGTGAGACATATATAACTGAGATTTTGACACGATGTCCAAGTGTCTATAGTAAGAAAAACCCTGGAAGGCAATTTCTTAAAAAAAACTCCTTCATCTTCTTTCTCTCTTCTAAGTAAAGTGCATAAAAATCTCTAGTCACTGTGGTGCGAAAAGGAACTTTAAATTTTGGTTGGATATCTGCACAAAAATCACGAAACCCCTCTTGCTCTACATGACAAAAAGGTAACTCATCAACAATAATTATTCTGGCAAGTGCCTTCTTACATCTTTCTTGATCAAACATCCGTGTTATCATTCTACGTGATATGCCATCTTCACCTTTTTCTACTATTGCTCCTTTTATAGTTTTTTGCCCACTTTCAAGTTCCTTGTGCTTGTTGTATGGATACTTAACACATATATTCAAGTGATTGATCAAGCTGGTAGTACGATTATTCTTTTTACAAGCAATAGATTTCTTACAGTATTGACACACACCAACTTTATTGTTAGCTTCACCTGATTTGGCATAGTGTTCCCAAACCCAATATCATTTCTTGTTTGAAGAGGTGGTAGGAGGCTTAGGGAGATTTGATGCATTAGAATCAGGTATTTGGGGATTATCAAAAGTTGTTATAGAAGCCATGTTAACACCACTAACGCTCTGAGAAGTGAGAAGTATCTCCATTAGCTCCGTGAGTCAATGTTAGGGCATTGCTAGTGCAGTCCATGGAGGTCGGCATCTGATCAAAAAAATAAAAAATTAAAGCTTTTATAGTTGTAGATTTCATGGACAATAAAAAAGAATAATTTGGGATATTGAAAGAAAAGGTTCTACATATAAAAATAGAAATAAAAAATAATTACCTGTTCTCTTCAAGAATCAAGATCATGATTTGATCTTTTATATTTGAGGAGGAGAAATAGATGGTGAGTGTTACAGTGTGAGAGATGAGAGGTTGAGAAGTGACTGTAGGATGAAAGATCGAATGGAAAATTTTTTAAACGAATAGAATGACCTTTAATTTTCATTTATTTTCATTAAAGGACAAACCTTTCAACTTCAATGGCTGATATTTGATAAAAGATCAATTATGATTTAAGCGATCTTAGCCATAAATATACAAGGTTTATATTAAGACCGTTGGATTGAATTGTCTTTTTTAGAAAAACTGAATTTACAAGTGAACTTAGCAATTTTATCAATTATTCATATAAGAACAAACTACATTACTATATCAATTATTCATATAAGAACAAACCACATTGCTTTTCTCAATTTAAATATTAAAATGATTGCTATTCATTATATTAACAAAAATTGAACACAAAACTTTATATAAGGTTTTTATGGTAATGTATCGTTTTTTAATAAACTTTCAATAGAGCTCTCTATTATTTTCCAATCAGAAGTGCTTAATAGGACTTTGAAGATGAATTATACACACAACATGACATCTTATTATTTTGAATCAATAAGGAAACGAACCGCTTTACTAGACCTCATTGATTTAAAAAAATAAAACTATTATTCTAATTTCATTAAATCTTATTTTATCATGTTAAAATAATATAATAATAAACTAATAAACACAAAAAATATCATTTTTCTTATTGCAACTTAGTTTAGAAAATGCAATTAATATCATAGTTAAAACTTCAAATATTATATTATAAAAAGCGTGGCCATATAAAAAAAATCCCATAATCTATTACTAAATCAACTCATTTTTCATTCCTTTCTAATAAATAAAACTATGTTTGTATTTTTACAAGACAATATTATTATATGTTTATTATTTATTAGCAACTATATTATATATTTTTAAGAATCAGTATTACTTACTTGTTTAATGTTTATAATATCTCATAAATATCTAAGCTAATAAATGTTCCTTAAAAAACTAAAATAGTAGGATTTCTTAATAAATGTGTTTTACACTTATTAATTTTTTTAATTAATTTCTAAATGATTATATTATTTTAGTCAATAAATTTTTTCTATTAATAGTTTAATACTTCGATCAATAACTTTGACATATATTAATTACGATTTGAAGTAGAAGTATTGAGTGTTATGCATTAGTTGTTACTTATAATAGCAATGTTCAACATTAACGTTTAATAACACAGACTTAAAGTAGTTTTTTTCCTTTTCTTCTTTTTTTTACTTAAGAATTAATACAGTAAATACTAGTGAATTTATTATTATTAATATCCTCTTAAATTATATCTAAATATATGATAGGGTTTTTTTGGTTTTGCAGGTTCATGTTTAAACCTAAACTTATAAATCAAGTTCGGTTCAGTTAACCTACTACAGGTTCGGTTTAAGTTTGGTTAACCTAGCATTACAAGTTAGAAATCTGAACCTAAACTATGAACCTGATTTTTTAGGTTCGGTTCGAACTGAACTTGAACTCAAGTTCGATTAATCTTGTTTATAGGTTTGGTTCATACAGTTCAAGCCTGATTCGGAGGTTTGGAGTTTTCTTAAACACCCCTAGTTAGGACAACCAGCATCTTCCACTTCTGATCCTGATTCTGCACTGGTTTTCGTCTGACATAAAAGAAAATATGAACCCAGCATTAGAGGATATATGCTGTAATCATTATGTTAAAGAGTAATCACACTTTTAAAGAGAAACAGTGTTCTGGAATGTACCACTGCATAGCGTGGCTTATGATAAGATATTATCTTGCCATCAGAATGTGAAATTGTGACTATTTGTCTGAAGGACAAAGCTTCGCCATTAAGAACCATCTGCATTGCAATTATATCGCTTGAGAAATGTACATGCTTATTAAAGAGATATTTAAGAATCTTGAAACGACAGATATACATTAAAATTAACAAAAATGTCAACCTTTAAGATGTTTGGATCTTTCCATGGCCCCTTATCAGATCTCATGCAACCTCCTTCATCATCACACGTGCAACTACCACCGAGAAACTCAGGCAATTCACTGAGATCATTGCAGACCTTGTCTGTTATAAAACAAAAGTGCAATTGGAAGAACAACAAGCAAATGTATATTCGTAAGCTTTTGTAGTACCTGGCATCAATTATTTCCAGCTATTTATTCTGACATTGCCAAGGACCTAAAGCAAGACTCAAACTCTGTCAAACCTTGTCCAGACTATATAAACAAAAACATTAAATAGAACAAAACAAGAGGTTAAAGAATCAATACTAACGTGAATTTTTGATGCTGTTTGGGCATCAATAAATGACTTAACTGTGTTCCAAAGCAGTTTAAAACTAGGACCAGCATTTACAATGAACATACGACCAAGTGTCTGCAAAATTAATCGTTTAGATATTCTGATAGAAGACACTCTTAACTGAAATTTAAGACTTACTAAGCTACAAATATCTAAAGAAATTAAACTATACCTTAGGATAGTTATCACCATCAATTTTCTGCAGCCTCATAACAAGTTCTTGTGCAGATTTCGTAAAGTTTTTTAAACCCTATAAAAAAGAGTCAAACAAGCAACAAACATATATAAGTACTCTTACTGGTCTAAAGACAAAGTGGTGCTTAAGTTTAAGATCAATTGTAAAGATAGTAGCAACAAGAGGCATACCACGCCTTGAACATCCAAAATAGTAGTGCTTGAATCTACATGTCTCTTTACAGTAATAGAGCAAGTTGGAAACTTGATTGTAAAACACTTTTTGAACTCCTACACATGAAATCTAACGTATCGTTCCATTGTCGTAACTTGCAAGAGTTTGTTGGGATCGATTTTTCCCAATCTTTCAATGTGGATGGGCCTTCCATCCTTGTCTACTTCATGATAAGCCTGAGGATAGTAGTTTCTAACTTCATCCAATTCACTGAAATCGAAATCCTGAAAAAAAAAGTCAATATCACCTTACAAAAGTTGAGAGATTTGCCACCATAGCATAAATAATTAGAAAATGAAGGGGAGGGCAGTAGAATCATGGATCGATAGATAATAAATACAAGTTTATAGGAGAAAAGTATTGAATTAGTGCTAAAACGAGTTTTAAAATGTTTTTACCTCCATAATTGTGTTCGTACCACAGTTGTTCCTCTATTGAAGCATATTGAACCCATTTGCTTTGCTTTCTCGATGTCGAACTTTCTTACTTTCAAAAATCTGTAAAAGGTTCTTTAATTTTACAACGAACTTGAATATTGAAAATTATATATATAATTTGGCTGGACTAGCCAATAATGAAACGAAATTCTCGGTTAGATTAGGAAAACATTTTTTTTATTACTTATGGATAAATGATATTTCCGTGTTATACTATTCCAAGTGTGACGATGAATTGATTCGATAAGTCAGATACTATTATTCATGATATTGATCCAATTGGACATCATCGTCATAGAATTCATCCCATTTAATTTATAGATGTTATGATTTTTATGGGATTCAATCCTGAGTTATTACGAAGTAAATCATAATGAAAGGACAAGGTTATGAAAGTAAATATTCTCGCATTTATTAATGCTGCATTGTTCATTTTAGTTCATATTGCCTTTAAATTTATAATTTACGTAAAAATTGTTAGTCAAGTTAGTCAAAGTCATTAATTTGAATGAAACTTGACTTTTTACTTCTTAATGGATTTTAGAAAAAAATGCAAAGAATTTCAATTTTGCGTCGTACATAAACGTAAATAAATAAGAGCATACTTCAATCAACACTATTCTATGATATTCCATAGTACAGTTTTTGTTCCAATTCATTTTATGCTTAATGAGTTGGAACAAGAAATGTTTGGCATTTGTGAGAAGTTTTTGAATCAGGTCTTCTACTTACACTCACAAATCCATGATCAATTATTATATCCTCTATTCAAAGAGGAAAAAAGAGTGTCGATATTGTAATGATTCAAAAAGATTTTATTATTACATAATTGATGAAAAAGAGAATATTGATTATTGAACCAATGCGTCATTTTTTTCTTCAGTCAAATCTTTGGTTTTCTTAGCTAGTAAGTGGTTAGTTAGAACCATGTAAGATTTTAGCCTTTGAAAGATTAGGGTTGAGTTTACACAAAGACAATCATTTTATAAAATCTGGACTCCCCAGTCACAGCACTAGTCACACTCGTGCTCAAGCACGGGGACTCCCCCCAATCACCATAGTCACGGTCATTGTTGTGACATCCCCTCCCTAGTCACGGGTGTGACTGGGCACACCCGTGCACTCACACCCCCAATCATGGGTTTGACTGGGGAGTACTCTCCAACACTCCCTCTCCCTCTATATAATCTTCACATTATGCTTTGCTTCTTCTCCACCTACAAACCATTATTATTCCCTCACTAACACACGCCCCTTGCCTAACGCATGCCTCTAATAATCTCTTAGTGGCCATCGCACAAACATGCCGCAGTAGCCACCACAGAACTGTGTCGCTACTCTAGTTAACACTGCAAGCCTTACACCTGCTTACACAACCAATTATACCTCCACCCTATCTTAGTATCGTGTTTCTAACCTTTCCCTTTTTATTGGTTGTTGTTTTTAATTTCTTTTCATTTTCATCTTTGTCCTTGCTTTCATTCTTTTGCCTCTTAGATTACCCTTTCATTTTCTTATCACATTAAGGGCAAAGTGATGTTCAAGTGCTGTGTGACTAACAGTTTAGAACAAAGAAAAAATTATTATATGTGTCTTATGTATTTCTTTTCCCATTTAGTAGTTAGAGATGTATGATTATTAAATAAATTCAATCGGATTAGAAATGCATAATATGAGTGAATGGGTATACTTGCATGCTTAGACTATTGACTTGGGTTTGGGTTAAAAGGACATTGACCTATTATGATAGATGAATGAAACCTTTCATTTGGTAAGATTTTGAGCCTTTTTGAAATATTAAACACCAAATTTTGTAATTCTTTGTCAAGAGTATTCTTTCATTGTTAGGGAACTCCAAAACTTGCTTGCAAATACTAGTTCAAATCATGCAATCTTATGCAAATATTGAAATGATGAAGGCAATTAGGATTTAGCCCTTTTGCTTAAAAGGCCATCACGATTTTACCTTTAGTAAACCCCCTTTGAGCTTAACATGAAACCTTTTATTTCTTTAAACTAAAATATGAGCCTTCACCTTGATTATTTATCGTCTTCATTGTACCTACCATAAAGCAAGCTAAGCATTTGAATGAGTATAATTGGGTTTACGAAATAAGTTTGGGGAATCATAATGTATAGTTCCCTTATTGTATTAAAGATGGGTAGGGTTGTGGGAATTTTCAGTTCTCCTTTATATTTCACTTCTCTTTATTTTCTTGTTTTATAATCATAAATACAAAAAAAAGACAAATATAGTAAAAAAGAGAAAAAGAGAAAAAAAGAGAAAAAGAAAAGAAAGAAAAGAAAAGGAAGGAAGAGAAGATGAGCAGAAAATGAAAAGAAGAGGAGAAAAAAGAAAAAAAATAGAAAGTGTTAATTTTGTTAAGTGAGAGGAAGGAATTAATTGTTTTATGATCATTCTTTTGTTTATGTTTAAATGCTCAATTTATGTTGTAGGTTAATTTTCCTTTTTCCTACCCTTAGCCTGGCTCCATTACAACCTAAATAAAGACCTTCGAATTGATGCTTGTGTTTGATATGAGTGGTGAAAATTGGATTGGTAAGCAAGCTTAAGGTAGATGTCTTACATGAAATGAACGATGAGTGAATACATATCTTACTTTTAAATGCCTGAGAGAATGAAGAGTTGAGTAAGTATCTATCACACTTGTTTGATGGTTCTTTTAATTGAAGTACTTGTTGATTTTGGCTAAATATGCAAATAATAACTTGTTTATAAATTATAATGATTGTCAAATTCTTAGGTTGTGTTTATTGAAATGATCGTTGACATCTTTTACTATTAGTTGGAAAAATTGTTGTGTATTGTTTGTTTTACTTAAGTAAAATGGAGGAAAATGTTGGGGAATTTGTTGTTTACATTATTTATTTTCATATTCTAATAGTGTTTGTTTTGCTTGAGTAAAAGCGGAAAAATGTTGTATTGAATTTAGTTAGATTGTACTCCAATGCATATGGTGAAATTGGTTGTCATTTGAATAAATATAAATCAAGTGAAATCGGTCAACATTGTATAAATATTAATTAGATTAATTTGTAAAAAGGGTGGATTAATTTGTAAACCATATCAAAACCTAAATGCATGACCGTGCAATTAATCGGAGTTAACTCATACACGGTCGTGCATGTTGATTTGCATGGTTGTGCAAGTTAACTCATACACCGTTGTGTAAGTTAAGTCACGACCGTGACTTTCATGCACGGCAGTGCAAGTTAAGTCACATCCGTAACTTAACACATTCAACTTCCAAAATTCTAGAATTACAATCCTATGATGTTTTCTGCAATTAATGAATTACATTGCAGTTTCTTAACATTTTGTAGTAAATATAAGAACATATTGTTTTCTTTACATTTTGCAGTAAATGAGTTACATTGCAGTAAATGAATTAACTTCAAAATGGAATTGAATTACATTGCAGCAAATGAATGAACTTCAATCTGTTAAATTTGCTTCAGACTTCTCTTTTACAAATGCAAAACTTTTCAGCATGAAGACAACAACCACAGTTCTCGTTGAAAATACCAACTCCTAAATTGTTTGCTTCTACCAAATTTTCAAAACCAAATGTTTGTTGTGCCTATCAATCGAAATGAATTTTAATTAATTAATACAATTATAAACATGAAATGCAATTATTAATAAAAATTGAAATTAAGACAAAACTTTCTTCAAATTACCATAAGTAAATCATTCATGCGCATTGAAGGTGGGATAATAGCACTAACACTTTGTTTACTTTTTTCTGCATCAATGACCTAATATGATAAATCATTCGAAGATTAATAACAAATTACAAAATTGAAATCACTTAACGATTATGCCCAAAAGACAATATTAGAAGTGGAACCTGAGACTGTAGTCTTCAGTCTCTATGATTGTAAACCATACTTGTAAAATCCATCGAAACAGAAAGTGGCTGCATTTGCTATTTGTCATAACAAAAAAAGGAAAATTTGTTTAAAATAAGTAAAACAACACATGCGACATTATTAATTACTGAAACCTAACCTGATCTTGATGTAATATGGGATGTTGTCTGCTGGAGATAATACGGGTATGTTGGGAATTATCTTTAGAATCCTGAATAGAGTAGTTAAAGCAAAAAATACTTAAAAGTATCATAATATAATTTATAAACATTAAAGAATTGAAAGCATAAAATCAACACAAATATAACTTGAGTATCGGAAAGGGGGAGGGGTTTCGAATCTGCCATATTCGTTGAAGTCTTGCATTTTTTTTACCCTCTTTCTTTTCCTTGAACTTTTCTCTAAGCCACCCTTCAATCTCTTACTTAATGTAGGTTTTGTCTTTATTTTGACACCTCTTATATTATTCCTTTGATCAAAATTAATGTCAGGTTGATTGATCATATTCATTTCAGTATTTGATCGTTAGGTCAACTCTTCATCTTGTGATATTAGGTTCTCTTCATTAACTATTTCCTTACCTTGCAATATCTCATCAACCATCTTCAACATGTTGAGAAGATGATCTTTCACAATTTTATAAGTATCTCTCCTCTCTGCTGCTTTTGTAACCAATTCCATGCTTAATGCATACAATTCTTTGTACCTTACACTTGAAAACATTTTAAGATCCATTTCACTTTCCTTGATAATGGAGTTTTAACTATCAACGTACCACGATTTTGCTTTCCGTGTCCATCTTTTCAAAATATACTTACTCGATATTCTCAAAATATTTTTCAGGTTTAAAACCTTCAACACATGAGAACATAAAATGCCAACAAACTCAAACTTCCGACAATTATAATGAACTTCATCATTTGATCAATCATAAGTGACCATATTAGAGTAGCTCTTTCCTACAACACTGATCTCATATTTTGCAACTGTACCATCTTCACTGCAAAAAAGAAAACTTGAATCATGAGAATGATTCCATTGATCTTGAAAACATTTAAACATTTATGGTGTGTAGATAGTAGCTGTATGCTTTAAAATTTGGACAAGTGCTGACAATGTTGGAGTGCTTACATTACTTCTAAAATAAGCCTTTAACTCATCAAATCGACAATCATCAATAAGCCTTTGAAAGATATTAAAAAATTATAAAAAGTTATGCAGATAACTCACGTACCTTTTAACAATGCTATTCACGCTCTCACTTCGTTAGGTTGTGGTCATGTCTGCACAAAACATTTGGTGTCTATAAACTAACGTCCATTTTCCCTTTATATGAAATATACGTTTTAACCAATCATTATCTTCAACTTCATATTTTCATAGCATCTTATTCTATACATTGGAAAAATCTTCTTCTTCTTCATAATCATATATGTATAAGCTGAAATCCCGCAAAAAATCTTTAAACTGAGAAAAACGCCACTCAAATAGATTGCAGCATTTTGAAAAATGTGCCAAATACACAGTCGATGATGAGTTTCAGGCCATCTTGAAGCTAATGCCTTTTCCATCGCCACATCCTGATCAGCAAAAATAGTTGTAGGCTTTTTCTGAAACATGGCTCTACCAAATGTGTCGAACAACTACTCAAATGTAAGAGCAGTATCATCATATTGGAGTGCAATACCAAAAACTGATGTTTGCTTATGGTGGTTCACATTAACAAACAAAACAAATGGACGACCCTCACCATTCTTCTTGTAAGTAGTATCGAAGCAAACAACATCATCAAAGTCTAAGTAGTCATTCCTTATCTTTACGTCTAACCAAAATATATTAGTTATCAAATCATCTTCATCCACTTAAATAACATAAAAGAAATTAGGATCTTCAACCGGCATTTTATACAAATATTCTAAGATGCCACTTATATCTCCCCTTTTTTATGTCTTTTATTCTTAAATAATTTCTGTAATCCTCCAGTATAAAGTCAATATTATTTCTCCTACCTGCTTGTCTCACCATAAGATCATGAGATGCTTTTGGTGGAATTCCCACATCATTAGCCATTTCAATTTGCATTGCTATAGTTGAAGATATCTTTCTGTGACTTCTATGTAAATGTGTTTTGTTAGGACTTGAAAGGTAGTGATTGTGATCCTTAACAAATTGAATCACTTGAAAATTTTTAGTTTTCACACTATTAACTTTCATTCTTGCCTCATAACCAAATCTTGCTTCTGAACATGGAGCTCTTACATATAAATCTTTTTTATATGACATCTTTTTACCTTTAGCACTACAACAAAAAAAACCTGCAAATCAATTTACCATATTTGTCTTTGTGACTTTTGTTCTTCTTATTTCAAAGCCCACATGTTTAGCATAAATTAAATAAAATTGATAAGCTTCTTCTTCTGTCTCGAACTCTATGTCAAGTTTCGATATTAACTCTCTTGCAACATATGAGTGAACTTTGCAACTATACTCTTCATAATTTAAATTCACCAAATCAGTTGAATTCATATTACGAGTCTCATTGGCAGGTAAATCAGTTGAATTCATTTTTTGAGTCTCATTGCCAACCAAAGATTATGAAATTGAGAATAAGCAGCATAAGAATGATATTGGCATTGGCAATGAGAGTAGTAATATGAAATCAACTGATTTCATATTACTACTCTCATTACCAATGCCAATATCATTCTTATGCTGCTTATTCTCAATTTCATAATCTAATTGACGGTATGAAGTAGATGTACCTTCCATTTCTACACTTGTCAAATTCACAGACGAAGTACCATTTTCAGATAAAATTATTAACATAACAAAAAGGAGTGTTCAGAAAATACTGGGAGGTATTTTAATTTGCCACACATACCTTATTTAATTCCTATAATTCTTATAACAGAAAAAGTGATTGGAGAATTAAAGGTTTCACGATAAATTCTTCTAAAAAATGAATAATATGTTTTAGAAGTTCTTAACCAGAAGTCAATATTAATTAACTCAAACTTTACAATATACATTAATTATCACTCACTTATATGTATAAACAGAAACTATAAGCAGAAACGAAAAAGTTAGATACGAACGAATTCCAAATAGCTTCAAAACTTACTGTAAGTAAATCATAAATAACAAATTCAATTTAACAACCACCAAAAGAGGCAACAACTAAAGTACCTGATATCTCTCCACATTAAATGTAAATAAAATGATGTATTCTCATCAATAATTAATTAGAGATAGAGATATAGAGAGAGGGAATGATCACAAGAATTGCTTAAAGATAGAGATATAGAAAGAGAGATAGAGATACAGAGAGAGGGAATGATCACAAGAATTGCTTAAAGACAGAGATATAGAAAGAGAGACAGAGATATAGAGAGAGGGAATAATAAAAACAAGTAAGGAAAAAAAACAAAACTTATTTGAGAAGATAATTGAAATTCGTTAAAATATTATGTTTCTTCCCCTGTTGTGATCTTCCACTTCTTTACCAGCATTAAATTCTTCAAAATATTATCTTTCTTTGCTCGCTGTGATATTCTACTTCTTTACCAACAAAGTTAATTTGCTTTGTGAGAGGTAAAAAAAATCAAAGATATGAAAATCATAACAAAGAAATGCAGAAACAAACAAGTTAAATGGTGGGAAATCTTAGCTAAACATTTCTTTGGAAATGACAAACAATTATCAATTAAAATCACCATCATTATATTCCTCTTATTTGTATTATATTTTTATAATTTGTTAATTATCATTTTAATTTGTTAATGCACAAATAAATAAATATAAAAAATTCTATCACTAATTATTAAGGGATAATCATAGACTACATCCCTTTTGACTGTAACAAATTATTGTTAACCTTTAACAACTTATTGTTATGTATCATTAGATCCTAGCTTCTTGTAAATCAATTATTAATTCCTTTGTATTTAAAAACTCATTTGATGGAATGAAAGTTACAACGACAATCATATCACTTCCTCTTCTCTGATTGCTTACAATATGGTATCAGAGCTTAACAACGCCTAACGGCAGGTCCTACGATTTTTTTTCTTTTTCTTTATTGTGTGCTCACCCTTACCCTGTCTACGATCTCTTGTTTTCATCCTAATACATGACATAACTACTCCAAATTATACCTCAGGCACTACAAGTCCTACAAACATGATTTTGTTCAACAACTCTTCATTGACTGTTTTGAATACGGCTTCGATTAAACTCAATGGACAAAATTTTTCAGCTTGGAGAGTGTAGATGACTACGCTCCTATTTGGCTATGGACTACAAGGCTACACGGATGGTTCCTTCCGATGTCCTCCAGCCTATACACATTGGATTAGATAGGATCAACTCCTAATCGCTGCGATTATCTCCTCTATTGCGAGAAACATAGTGACCTTGCTTGGCTCGGTTACCTCGACCAAACAGGCTTGGGAAGTCCTTGAAAAAACATACATGAGTAGCTCTCACTCAAGGATTTTTTCACTGAAAGAAAGACTCACCTGCATTGAGAAAGGAGACCAAACAGTGACTATTTTCCTATGGCAAATTAAAAGCATAGCTGATGAATTAGCAATTATTGGTAGCCTACTTGATGACACAGACCTGATTATACATGTTCTAAATGGCATTGGATATGAATTTAAGGAGATAGTAGCGGGACATTTGGGCTTGAGAATCTCTAGGACTTTCAATTTCTGGATGAAATTTGAGTATAGTGTATTGTTACAAAATGAGAATAGTCTGAAAATATTTGGAGTATAACTTTCAAAATATTGAATTAAATTGAATGATTTTGGTGTCATTAGAAACTTAAGACAATGAGGATCATTTTCTTAAAAGAAAGTGTTGTCAAATTACTTCGTTTGCATTATCTAATTGACCATGAAAAATAGACCTGAAGGTCTAGAAATTTGGAGAAATTTATAAGAAGAAAGAAGAGTTTAGATAATGTGTAATCTTGTAACGTTGGAATAACATTAGCAAATGAATTGTTGATATCAAAGTACCAAAGGTATGAGTTTTTTTAGAATAAAGATATTCACATGATTGAGATTGTGATTCAAAGAAAAGGAGTAAAGTGTATCAAGTTAAAGTGAATGAGAATTTGATAATAAGAGCAAATAATGCTATCAATGAAATGACGAGTAATTGAGTTATAAAATGAGAAATTAGATAAGATGTAGAATTTGATAATATACCTGGGATTGTCATTGAGCATGCATTGTACATAGTCCATATATACATTTGTGCATAAATAAATGCTTATAACTGTGCAATTAATAATGTGTGTGCAACGTGCATATTGCATAATTTTGATGTGTAGGATAAGCGTCTACATTCAGATGTTTTCAAATTATGAAAGTTAATGCTAATCTGGAGCGTACTATGAGTAGGCCTAGATGGTCTTACTTTATTGCTTGTTTGTTCATATTATGTATTGAATGATTATGAATTGTATGTGTTATGTGATTGAGTGAGTCATCGAGAATGGTCACTCCCTGAGTTCACAAAACTAAACTAAAATTTGCAATTATTTTTTTCAGGCTCAAAAGAGTTACCCCGTTGGGCTAATGGGAGTATAGTCACTACATTCAAGTGAGAAATAGAGGTTGGGATCAGTTTACGTCTGCATTTTTATTTTCTTATTCTTGTATCTAATAAAGTCTTCCATAATTATTGAAAAATATATATTTAAAAAATTTGGTATGTAATAACTTTCTAAAATGGAAAGGTTTGTAAATGAGAATGATTTTGAAGTATAATGTTATTATGTTTATAAGTATTTTATCTTTGTAATGGGCCTGAGTGAAAAAAGAAATATTGATGATTTGTGTAACGGTAGAAATGCTGTAAATGAAAATGTTATGAAATAAAACAGGCTCAATTTGATTATTGATTTCCATATGTGAGATTTTGGAAAATATGTACTGAATTTCGAGTGTCTCACTGACTGACTATGCTAGCATGCCACCTTCGCGGGGTACAGACTCGGACATTACTCAAGATATTGGGTATATGTTTTACGAGAGTGGGGTGCTACAATAATTGTATTAATTAATTGAAAATAATGGTTGTTCTTCCATATACTTCAAAACTAATTGAAAATTCACAGTCGTGCAAGTGCTACATGACCGTGAGTTAGCTACCATGGCTATGCAACTGCTCCACGATCATGCAACTTAGTCTTTCCTCCTTCTTGAAAGAAATCATTTCATTCATCCCAGAAACAAATCTTCCTAACTGTCGCATAATTTGATTTGGTTGATATTAAGGGATTTGGGTTGGTTGAGATTAGGCGAAGAGACTTGTAGTTATTCTGGTAAGGGGCGACTTTTGTACTGTTACAAAGAAAATGACATAGGATGTCTGCAAATGCTTTATCGCTATTCATGCTCCATCCTTCTCCCTAATTTTGTGATAAACTTAATTCTGTGATAAATTTACGAAAGTAAGAAAGAGGTGAAGCGAAGAGATGGGAATTTTTAATACGAAGAAGATGACAAAGTATTCTTAAATTTTTGGAGTGATAAAAAGAAGATGATAGAGTACATCGGCTGGTCGGCTTGGCTCATAAGCTACATATTTAGGAAGAGTAATAGAGAGTTTAAAATTTAAGAATAACGATGATGTTTTATAATTAGACAGAATAAGATAGAGTTATATTAGATAGATGATCTAGACTTCAAAAGAGGACGATTGGTAGCAAATTAAAGGTTATTATTATTACATAAATAAGTAAATTTATATTTAAGAAAATATTAATATTTATCATTTATAATAAATATGTTTCTAATAACTATAAAGATTCATTACAATATTTTTCTTTTTCTTTTTGAACTCACAATTAAGAGAAGAAGTTTTAAGGTATTGGGGTTTCAATTTTTGTAATACATGATTAATGGGTTTTACAGTAAAAATACAAAGTAACAGTGTGTTTTAAGTTAAAAATGGATAGTAATTTATTTTTCTAACTACCTAAAATTAATCAAATACTCTTTTGATTTTACTAACTCCAAAAAATATTCTTATTATTTTAAATTACTTAAAAATATTTTGTGATATTGAAATGTCCTTTAAAAAATTTCTATCCAATTATTTTTAACTAATTATATTTACTTCATCACCTGTGTAATAATTAATTAAATTATATATTTATTAAAATAAATAAAGATTTACTAAAAATGAGTGATTGAAAAAATCAATAATTAAAAATATGTATATGCCTTGAAAGTTTCACGTTGGGATGAAAAAAGGTATTGGGGATGCATGTGAACAGCTATCGGGTTAGAGCACCTTGTTCTCGTTAAGGTGTTTTAACCTTATGTTACTTAATTTTGTCTACATATTTATAAGCCCTTATATAAATATGTGTATAAGGTTTAAAAGGTAAGAATTGATTAACCGAAGATTTGAGTACGCTCATTCTAGCTAATAATAATTATTGTTAGTATGATAATGACCCCATTGTCTGGGAAAAGTTAAAGGCACAACCGATATGGTGATAATATCATATCTAAAGTTGGTAACTTCAATTGTGCTTTATAGCCGAATTTGAGTAAAATAATTACGTATTGATTAAATTTTTTAAATTTTAAACCTTTTTTCTTTAAGATTTAATTTTCGATTTAATTTTTAAAACATTACTAATTAACACATGAAACCAAGGTTTAGAAAATAACTAGTATTATTTAAGGATTTTGATGGTTAGTAAATTCTTAATTACATCCCTAAATTGCGGTCTTGATGGGAAGGGTTGGTCAAAGAATTTGTAGGAATACGTTATACAGAACGACGAGGGACATCGAAAGTGTGGTTTGGCAATTGTGTTACTAAGTCGGCGTGTGGTTTGGTACTTCGTGCTATTAAGCTCTAATCTAATGTCCAGGTACGGCAAAGGAGAAATGGTAAGTATCGAATTTTTAACATGAGTAGAGTGTAAAATCTACAAATAAGAATCTAGCTTGAGTTAACTATTTTTTAAATAATTAGAACTAGTTATTTAGATAATTAACCCTTACCACTTATAAACCCTTTAACATTTTCATGTTTAATTAATATAGGATACTCTAACACTCCCTCTCAAATGTAATTGAGATTGGACATTCAGTTGTTACTTGAAATATACACAGTGATAACCGGAATGGGCCGTTAGGACGGGACATTCAGACGGACAATCGGAAAATTAATAATTCGGACTAAAATTGCTCTGATATCATATTAAATTTTTAATATGAGCAGAGTAACTAACCCTTACTACTTATAAACCCTTTAATATTTTCATGTTTAATCAATATAAGATACTCTAATAATAAGGAAGATCAATCAAGAAGAGCCTGAACTGTATCACCGGATGGCTCAAATCTTTGCACTGGTTGAAGAAAAACTCCATTATCTCGGAGATTGCCGATAAGGAATTTAATCCAGAGCCGGAGCAACCCAACCTATAAGTCTGCTATGCAGATACTTGAGCGTACACCAATGGTACTAAAACGCTTCGTTCTTCACAGACTTCCCCAAATATCTTGAACTGGATACACATAGTGGTCATGCTATACTCGTTACAGTCATGTGATCACATGGCAATCCAATCATAATAAATGAACCAGTGAAGTATAGAAGGTCGCTCTTCTTTGGAAAGTGATACCCCTCAAAATGGCAATCCAAGCATAATAAATGAACAGTGAAGCATAGCATAGGTACGTAGTCATTTTTTTATTAATTATAAAATGGTTAAAATCACGAGATCCATAGGATCAGGAGGATATTCTAGTGCCCGCACGGGTAACTTGGTTGGCCAACTAACAGGGTCAATTGGAACAAGGTCCTAGGTTTGACTCCTGGCAACAACGGAAAGTAGTGGACCGCTTTGTTAGGGGGTTGACCAAGATCAAACCGTGATTCAATCCTCCAACGATGATCGGGCCTGCGACTGGAGGCCCTTGGAGTTAGGGATCAACCTTTTGGAGCAAGGAGGATATCATAGTTATTTAAATTTTATTAAGATCGTGAGTAAAAGTGCTGCTTGATAATAACTTCTTTTGCAACCAAAAATGATTTATTTTTATTTATGTATATATTTACAGAAAAATTTGAAAAAGATATTATTTTGTAAAAATCGTAATGAAGATAATATAATCATAATAATTTGATATAAAAACAAAAAATATGAATATGACCAGGCATGGCAATTCAGCTCGAGCTAGGCCTTGTCTAACCCAATCAAGTCCGAAGTAAATGAATGAGGCTCGGGTTGACCGGGCCACGGGCAAGATTGAAGCCAAGGCTATCTAGTCGGGCTAAATCTATGACCTTATCGAAAGAGACAAAACGACGTTATTTTTTAAAAATTTTTAAAAATAAATAAATCCAACCTAGCCCGTCTTTGGCCAGTCGAGTTTGTGCATGTCATGGTCCGACCTAGGTCTGGCCTGACCTATTGTTATCCATAATATTACTTAATTTGTGATTAATAATCAATTAAAACTTCTTATTAGTCTCAATATAAAAAAAATTTACTAATATTTTTCCTTAAATAAAATTCATCAATTTTCTCTCATATGATAATTCCAAAATCTGAAATGTCTATTAATGAAATTTTATATCAATGAAAATAATTTTAATTTACAAAACAAATTCATTCTCACGTAAGCTGCGATGTCATCAAAATAGCACATGTGTAATAATCTTTAAAAGAAATATAAAAGATTTGCTTGCATTAAACTAAATTATTAAAAAAAACCTAAGTTGACATAAAATAGATTATAAATATATGTAATATTAGTATAATTGAGAGACGTACGTACCTGTATATAAATGCGATAAGCATTCAGTACAAGTCACCAACTCATACACAATATTAGAAAGCTTTGGTTTTAGTAGAAGGCTAAGCTAAATCAATTCGGGGTTGAAGATGTCGAAACAACTTATTAGCTTCATTACTATGCTCTGTCTTGTAAGCTTACACGTTTCGACAATGGCTGAAGGAGATTTGATCCCCATCCAAAGCCTTCAAGCCTGGGAAGATCAACTTAAATTCAATAAATGGGTATGAAGTTATGTATGCTTCTTGTGTTTCTTGTTGACCTTAAGCAATATATCTCCATGACTATACAGTTTCTAACAACTCTCTATCACAGGTTGTAGTCGAATAAACTGTTTCTGAAGTGGAATGTAAAGAATGCAAACTCGTGCATCTTGAGTTCGAAGGATTGACCCACATCTATAAAAAATTCAAGTTCTTAGTTGTGGATATATCTAAAGTTCAGGTAATATAGGTCTCTGCATTTCCTTCTGTAAGATCATAAGTTGAAGTTGTTTAAAATCATCTTCTTCTTGTTCCTATGTGTTTCTGCAGTCTGTTGCTGAAGCAGCCGGTGTGAAGTCTTGCCCTTCTTTTGTATTTTACAGAGAAGGGGTTAAAAAAGAAGTTATCGAAGGGGTCCACCTAGTTGAATTGGGGAAAGAAGTAATGAAGTACGATATTGCTGCTTCTGTTGATCCGTAGATTGTGAAGGGTGCAGTGCATGAAACTCGACAAGTCTTGGAAGCTGTTTAATTTGTCTATTACAGTGCTGTTGTGGTTTGGCACTTAGTGTCATTGATGATCTGTGGTGTGGTTTGACATTAGTGTTATCTGAGTGGCTTCTTCTTTAGTTCAGTTCAGTTCAGTACAAGGATGTGTGGAATAATCACCAAGTGCAAGTAGTACGCTTTGTTCTTACCTTGTTTTATGCAATAAACTTTTGATGTAGCCGCTAACATATAACATGCATTAGCTACTAAAATATTAAGGTGAAAATTATATATTTAAGACAAGCTATCTAATTAAAATATAACTTTTATTTTACACTAATTGAATAATCATATATAATTATGTCTGAAAACATAAAAATTTAAAGGCTTTTGGATTAAAGATCATTAAATGTACAAGATTAGTCATTACATTAGACCCTCTATCAGCAGCAATCCTTACCCCAGCCATCAAGACGCCAAGTTTATGAATCTATCTTGTTTTTTTAGAACAGGATTTTCTCCAATATTATGGTATCTTATTCTGTATCATGAATCTCAGTCATTTATTTGTGTAAGTTCCGCATTAATTTATACAGGATTTATATAAGACCTACATAAATAAATGACTGAAATTTATAAGACAAAATAAGACATTATAAAATTAAACAGAAAATTCAGACTTCTTTCGCATAAGGTAGGAGAGTTGCTCGACAATTGTCAGGCGGAGAAACTAATAGCAATCAGGCCTAGACACAGACAGAGTTTAAAAGATCCAAAACACGGAAAGAAATCCACTATTCTAATTAACCTTACTTTTTTTAATACACATAAAACGACATCGAATTTTGTTTGTTAAATTTGGACGGCATGCCAACTTTAGCCATCCTTTCCTTGAAAAGTCCAAAAGTGCTGTGAAAAGTCATCAAGATATGGTTGTAAAATGGGTTATCAAGGACTGCTGAGAGCATTTGATCCCGAGATGAATTGTCAGTTTCAGTCCTACCTTGTTCATTAAATGACGGAAAGGGTAACCACTCAGTACGAACGAGGATTAATCTGAACATGATAACGACTTCAAAGTGCCATCACTAGTAACCCACTCCAAACGCCTCGGTTAAAACAGAGAAAATGACGGGAAAGAGTAGACGTAGAAGGTGACAACATGCATGCTTGTGTTCTGTAAAGAAAGCGATACCTTAACTACTCCTTATGGTGCCATTTCATTCATCATCTATCGGCATCTGATTTAAAAAACTTGGTGTAATCAGTATATAGCGTATATAATACTTTTGGTAAAGAACATATCAGCTGAATTGTCTTTTTAAGTACGTAGAATTGAAGAGAGATTTCATGATTCTAGAAAATTTCTATATAATGCTGTTTCTTCTAGGCTCAATGGACAAAATACGATGCAGATGCATTAACTGTGACAATGCCTGCCTGAAGAACCAACCAACCATCCCATCTGTTATTTTCCTCCCTCCAACTCCAAGTAAAGGCTACATCTGTTTTACACTGTATTAGCTTATTGCCACTCATGAGATAAATTGCAGAATGCTCAAATTCTTTTGCACCTTCCAATGGAGATAATAGTGAATTTCCCACTTGTCTGTTCTGGAAACTCGAGATTCTGATATGTATTTTATGCTGTCTGATCTGAGTTTGTGATGAGAAAATTTAAGCAGGGTGTTGATGTGAGGTTATTTAATCTAGTTGAAGATTTCTGTACCATAAAAAACCAAGACTATTAGGTGAAACCAATGTTCTACATCATCAAAAAGCTTGAAAAAATGTTGAATTTCTTCTGCTTTGAATGAGTATAGGAGGTAACATGCAATCCAATCAAGTGGCTTCTGACAGGCATTTACTTCTAAGTCAGTAGTAAACTACTTACATTTACTCCTTTTATGGTCTGGCCTAACTTGGGTAATTGTAATTTAAGTCCCCATCATTGCTCCACAATTAGATGAAACATTTCAGATACAAATTATATATGGTGTTTCTGATACAAACATGCTGTCTGCAGCAGCTTGTACCTGTCCAGTTCTGACAAAATCATCGGTGAAATCATGTCAAAGGTTAAATTGTTGCTCGACCATGCTCTTCTACTGCTCCATCTGCTTGTACTGACACCGTTCAGTTCCTGCTGGGAGATAAATTTGTGAATCACCTGAGCCAGTAGAAAGAAAGTTCACAGGACTCTTGACTCTTGACTCTGACTCTGACTTTGTTCTTTTTCTTTTTTTTCTGCAGAAAACCGTTGTGTCAGTTGAATTGCTCTGTTCAAAATGCGGGCAGAAGGTAATGAAGTTAATTGCAGAACTTGAGTGTATAACTTCCATTGTGCTTGACCCATCAAAGAACACGGTCACCGTCATTGGTGAAGCTGATCCAGTGAGGATCATTAACAAGGTGAGGAAATTTAGAAGATCTGCATCAATTGTGAGTATAGGGCCTCCAAAGGAAGAGAAGGAGAAGAAGAAGGAGGACCCTTCAAAGAAAGATGCTAGTAAGGACACTTCAAAGAAAGATGCTATTCCTTGTCCTCCACAGACATGTCGAAGATGTGATGTCTGGTATGTGGTTGGTGATGATTTTAATAGTTACTGCTCCATCATGTGAACCAAAAAGCGAATCAGTTTCATGACAGTTGAAACTGTGTTATTGTCCTTAAAAATCTCAGTACCATTTTCTAATCCAACCTTTGCCATTCCAATACCTAAATCTGCCATAACCCTACTTGTATAAACAGTGTAGAAAAAGGAAGAAAAATATATCGAGGATCTATCGTTTTTATTTCATATATGAAACAGTACAAAATGTTTATATATATAGCTACTTAAAACTAATCTGAGCAGGAAAGGAAATATTTTGAAAACTAGTTTGTTACATCAGTGAATACAACTCTTCTAACAACCTATAATTGACTATAGTAGCCCTCGATGTCGTCCATTTTTCTTCTGCATGCATGCGTGTAACCAACACCCCCTCTCAAGATGAAGTGCATTAAAACAACTTCATCTTGGCTAACGATGAATGAATCTGTGCGAAAGTTAATGGCTTGGTAAGTAGATCAGCGATCTGACTAACAAAAGAAATATAAGGTGTGCTAATGAAACCTGAAACCAAATGCTCCTTGACAATATAATAGTCAATATCAATGTGCTTCATAAGTTCATGGAAAACCGGGTTGGCTGCAACGTGAATAGCGGCTTGATTATCATAAAACAAAGGTATAGGCAAGGTTGGCATGATCTTGAATTCACCAAGAAGATAGGCCAACCACTTTAATTCATAAGACGTTGTAGCCATCGCATGATATTCGGCCTCCGCTGAACTTTTGCTGACGATATTTTGTTTCTTCGATTTCTATGAGATCAATGAGGTTCCAAGAAAAACACAATATCCAGTCACCGAACGTCGGGTAATTTTACACATTCCCCAATTAGAGTCACAATATGCTTGTAAGTCGAAGGTGTTATCAGCTGCATAGAATAACCTCATAGTATTGGTACCTTTCAGATACTTAACAACATGCAAAGCTGTATCCATTTGAAGTTTTGTGGGAGCACTCATATATTGGCTTAACTATTGAGTTACAAATGAGATATCA
This sequence comes from Erythroxylum areolatum, assembly GCA_024520975.1. NCBI lineage: Eukaryota > Viridiplantae > Streptophyta > Magnoliopsida > Malpighiales > Erythroxylaceae > Erythroxylum > Erythroxylum areolatum. Next base: position 1,549,482 of record JANIJH010000002.1, on the reverse strand, counting down.
AGTCTTGTAAAACCTAGATAGAGCAATTCTCCCACCAGGCTTCGATAGCTGTCGAGGTTGGTACATAATTCAGAATCATCAGCTAATTGTACCCATGAAGTGAATGGGTTAGCCACAGGTTGCGCATGGAATAATCCTACTATTTGCACCAAGTCCCGTATGTATTTTGTTTGTGAAATCAACATCCCTTGCTATGAACTAGCTGGTTTGATTCCTAGAAAAAACTTGGCCTCTCCCATGTCTTTGATAGTGAAACAATCATTCAGCAATTGTTTCATATTCTGGATGAGCTAAACAGAAGTGCCCGTGATAAGAATATCGTCAACATATACTATAAAGGCTATGAAATCTGTTGGCGTACTTTTGGTGAAGAGGCAATAATCATGTATGGATTTTACGAAACCCATCTGTAGGAACTTATCAGTGAAGACTTTGTTTCATTGTCTTCCTGCTTGCTTTAAACCGTATAAGGATTTTGAGAGCTTACACAGTTGATTTTTACGAGCTTTAGTGTAGCTGTATGGAGGAAGCATATAGATCTCTTCATCGATTGATCCATGCAAGTAAGCATTATTGATGTCAATCTGGTGTAATGGTCAATGTTTTGCTGCCACTATTGCCAAAAACACTCAGGCTGTAACTACCTTTGCAACAAGAGAGAAGCTATCATGTTAATCAATTCCAAACTCATATCCCCGAGCTACTAACTTGGCTTTGTAGCGAGAGACTAACACATCGGGAGCATATTTAACTCTAAACACCCATTTAGACGTTATCGCTTTCTTCTTTTTTGGTAAGGAAACCAGTTGCCAAGTCTAGTTTTTCTCCAAAGCGTCCAGCTCCTCTTGCATCGTCTTGATCTAATTTAGATTTGCCTTCGCTTTATGGTAGGTTCTTGGTTCTCGAATCTTTGCAATGTTAGCAAGGAATGTCGAATGATCATCCATGTACTAAAAAACATTTGCAGAAGTGTTAACACCTATATGATTAACAACAAAATCAGATAGCCATGTAGGTGGCCTGCTATGCCCGGTTGAGTGCCTGCGTACAACATCTTGAGCGAGAGATTGTTGTGGCAATTGCCTCTCAGCTGGAGAACTATTGTTTTTTGCTGTCTGGGAATTTGTAGGAGATGACTCCAGAACTTGTAAATCATGGAAATCAATTTCTTCAGTGGGTTCTAGACAAGCAAGTCCTTGTAATGGATCAACAGTAAAGCTATTTGGTAAAACAATGACTGGTTGATGATCATTCTCCTTTTGGAGGAAATACAAACAACTGGACTGATAAGGGAATTGATCCTCATAAAATGTCACATCTCGAGACATACTGATCTAGTGTGTGTCAATATTGTACATTTCCACCCCCTTTGTCCAAGGGATCCTCCCAAATATATTCCTAGAAATGACCCGTTATCAAACTTGTCTCTACGAGGATTAGTGTTTAACACATATCCTAAACAACCAAATAACTTGAACTAGGCATAATCAGGAGTCGTTTGATACAAAACCTTATGTGGACTTTTCCAGTTTAACACCTTCGTTGGTGAGACATTGAGCAGGCAAGTGGCATGGAGAAAAGCTTCACCCCAGAATTTTGATTGGCATGTTAGACTGTTTTAATAAAGCTCTAGCAGTAGTAATTAACGACCTATGTCGTCTTTTAATAACCCCATTTTGCTGCGGGGTATACGAGCATTTCTTCTGATGAATCACTCCATAGTTGCATAAAATAAGTTGCATGTTATGCCCGGTAAACTCTGTTCCATTATCGGTTCGAACCATCTTCACATGTGTATCAAATTGTGTGTGAACCATTTTAAAGAACCCTTCAATTAATCGAGCAACTTGATCATTGAAACAAAATTGTTCATATAGCTCTTGTAAAGTCATCTACGATGGTTAACTTGTAACTATCACCAGTTAACGATTTTCTTTTGTATGGCCCCCAACAATCAATATGCAACAACTCAAGAGATTTCTTTGACTGAATTCTGTTGTTACAAAAGGGCTTTCTTGTTTGCTTTGCCTTGTGACAAATATCTCAATCAACCATCTGATTCAAATGAGGAAACTTAGACACATGCTGCAATTTTTCCTTGGACATGTGTCTTAAACGCTTGTTCCAAAGCTCAATAATACCGTCTAGATTGTTGCTTACAGAAAAAAACAGAATAAAAGCTGCTGCTAAATTGTTGCAATGCTGAAGAATCAAAACAGGATTGATTGATGCAATATAAACCGTTGATCAAACTTCCAACAGCTACCACTTTTTCACAATTCTAGTCTTGCAAAACACAATGCTTAGGCAAGAAATAAACACGCAAGCTTTGGACCCTGAACAATTTGCTGACTGATAAAAAGTTGTGCTTAAATTGTGGCACAAAAAGAACTTGCTTTATCTTGAATTCTGGACTGAAACACACATCTCCAGTATAAGTCACGATTTTAATCGACCCATTTGGTAAGTATACACGTTTAGGAAAAATGTAATTTCTCAATATTTTCCATATGAGATAAGGAGTTACTCGTATGTGTTGTTGCCCCTGAGTCTATAATCCATGGCTCAAAACAGACAAAATCATATATGAATTGTGACTTACCTGCACATGCTCCTGCAAATGCCATAAATTCTGCACCACAATCTTGTATTATTTTCCCTTTCAGAAATTTCCGAATCTCTTTCTGTACTAGCATCTGTATATCTTGATTACAAGCATGCTCCGTGTGTGGCTCTGAGTCGGATTCATCCAATGGTGTTTGTGCCTCGTGAGTCATATTTCCTTAGACTGTAAATTTTTTTGGTTTCACAAACTTTCTCCCTTTATACCAGTCAGGGTAACCATTCAACCTGAAGCAGTCTATCCTTTCATATCCTCCCTTCTTACAAAACGTGCAATACTTGTCTTCTTTGTTCTTGCTTGCCTTAGCATTTTTCTTCATATTACTACTATCAAAATGATTGCTCTGAGATCTGGTTATGAAGGCAGCAGTGTTAACAAAGTCATTTTATGTGTCTAAAGCTACATCTCTCTGTTTTTCAATTTTTAAAAGCATCGAATAGGCTTTGTTTACTGATGGAAGAGGATCCATGAGTAAAATTTGATCTCTAACACGATCAAATTCCGCGTTCAAGCCTGAAAGAAACCGCATGAGTTGCTCCTCTTGACAGATCTCCTGTGCTATAGCTCGAGAACCTCCACATCTGCATATCGTCGTAGGTTTTAGCATTGCATACTCATCCCACATTCTTTTTATTTTGTTGAAGAAATCCACTATGGATAGATTCCCTTGTCGTGATGCACAAATCTCTCTTCGAAGATCAAAAATGAGTGGACCATTGTTGTCTCCATACTGTTGCTCAATCTCTTTCCACAACTCCCTAGAAGATGGAGCAAATAAGAAAACGTTTACTAATTCCCTTGACAGAGAATTTATGATCCAAGAAAAAACCAAGTCGTCAGATTCTTTCCACTGCACAAGCTCCTCTGAGTCGACATCTGGTGCACCATCCTTTAGGATAAAACTGGTTTTCCTTTTTGCACTTAACGCAAGTAACATAGATCTTTTCCATGAAATAAAATTTTTCCCGTTTAACACAGAGCTTATGAGGGTTAAACCTGGATTGTCGCTGTTTTTTTATTCACGACTGTGTTGTAATTGTTGGATGCATTTTCTCATTAAAATTACTGGCATTTTCCCTTCTTCTATGGATTAATTATTGGACTTTATTAATATTTTTCTTACTAAATTGCTTGGTTCACTTGAATTTACATTTTATAATTGTCCTATTTAATTTGTAGGAAATGCTCTTGATTTTTGTTGTAAAGACCACAACAACAATTACACGAGAAAAAGTCCGTAAGTTTGTCACAGAGAAAAGAGGGAGAACTAATAGGATCGAGGAATTAAATTGGAGGCAAGAAACTAACGCACTAGTGGGCAGCTCCAGCACACCATCTCAAAAGGAAAAAGAGGCACAAAATTTATACAAAAAGACAGACCAAAACGAAAATAAAGCAGAAAAGAGGGACTCACTAACTCTATCATTCACGTGGGACCAGCTCAAAAAGAACATGACATGTTGTAGCGCCCCCTTACCGTTGGGTACACGTCGGGACGCCCGCAGGTCATTCCAACACGTAACCCACGCTAAAGGTGCACTACCGAGCAACCAACTACAATCCACATGGCATCAAATATAAATATCACTAAAAATTGAAACCAAAT
>JANIJH010000002.1:1516473-1545153 GCA_024520975.1 Erythroxylum areolatum | reverse complement strand
CCTTCTCTTCAAGTTCACCCAACCTTTTCAAGACAGATGGGAGGACATCCACCTCTGTCAAGCTGGGACTAGGAGATGGGTAGTCTAACTCTTTCGAATTGGAGACAGAGATCTTCTTGGGCACCCAAAATGCCAATGAGTAGATGAAAGCAAGGAGGGTTACAAAGAAGCCCATGAGCATGGACCAAATGTGGGTGCGGATCCTGTCTGGTGTTTTTTCTAACCTTGGCAATGATGGTGTCCCTGCAAAAGTTCGATGAGTATCCAGTTCCATGATGTGAAATAGCGTTAGCAACTCAATGATCATTAATAAGTACATATCTCCAACCTGCTGAAGTATCTAGGTCGCTAGAAAGAGCATGTTTCTTCCATCCTTCATCCACAGTCTTGTCAATCATAGGTATACATTCATCATATTCAGAGAATTCGCTACTAAGAGTTGCTTTTCCAAGCCCTCTTGCCTGTCAATTTATCTAAAGGCATAAGTATCGGCTATGAGAGCTCATCATGCACGCAATCACTGCTCTTCTAAGATAATAATGCAAGTTATTAACTCATGGATGCAGAAGAAGTTCAACAGTAGAAATGCAATTGCGAATTCATAAAAATCATCAAGGTAAACAGTAAAAAGCACTTGTCATGAAACTCATCAATGTTAACAATAAAACAAGCTTACTTCTTCAGAGACAGGAGCCAATCTGGGAAGCAAATAGCTTGTAGTTGGGTTAGGAGAGCCAGCATCTTCCACTTCTGATCCTGATTCTGCAGCAGACACATCACTGGTTTTCATCTGACATAAAAGAAAATATGAACCCAGCATTAGAGCATATATGATGTAAGCATTATATTAAAAGAGTAATCACACTTATAAAGAGAAACAGTGTTCTGGAATGTACCACTGCATTGCGTGGCTTATGACAAGATATTATCTTGCCATCAGAATGTGAAATTGTGACTATTTTTCTGAAGGACAAAGCTTCGCCACTAAGAACCATCTGCATTGCAATTATATCGCTTGAGAAATGTACATGCTTATTAAAGAGATACTTAAGAATCTTGGAACGACAGATATACATTAAAATTAACAAAAAAGTCAAACCTTTAAGATGTTTGGATCTTTCCATGGCCCCTTATCAGATCTCATGCAACCTCCCTGATCAGCACACGTGCAGCTACCACCGAGAAACTCAGGCAATTCACTGAGATCATTGCGGAACTTGTCTGTTATTAAACAAAAGTGCAATTGGAAGAACAACAAGCAAAGCTATATTCATAAGCTTTTGCAGTACCTGGCATCAATTATTTCCAGCAATTTATTCTGACACTTATTGCCAAGGACCTGAAGCAAGACTCAAACTCTGTCAAACCTTGTCCAGACTATATAAACAAAAACATTAAATAGAACAAAACAAGAGGTTAAAGAATTAATACTAACGTGAATTTTTGATGCTGTTTGGGCATCAAGAAATGACTTCACTGTATTCCAAAGCAGTTTAAAACCAGGACCAGCATTTACAATGAACATACGACCAAGTGTCTGCAAAATTAATTGTTTAGATATTAATTAATTTAGATATTCTGATAGAAGACACTCTTAACTAAATTTTAAGACTTGCTACGCTACAAATATCTGCAGAAACTAAACTATACCTCAGGATAGTTATCACCATCAATTTTCTGCAGCCTCATAACAAGTTCTCGTGCAGACTTTGTAAAGTTTTTAAAACTCTATAAAAAAGAGTCAAACAAGCAAGAAACATATATAAGTACTCTCACTGGTCTAAAGACAAAGTGTTGCTTAAGTTTAAGATCAATCGTAAAGATAGTAGCAACAAGAGGCATACCACGCCTTGAACATCCAAAATAGTAGTGCTTGAATCTACATGTCTCTTTGCAGCAATAGAGCAAGCTGGAAACTTGATTGCAAAACACTTTTCGAACTCCTGCACATGAAATCTAACGTATCGTTCCATTGTCGTAACTTGCAAGAGTTTGCTGGGATCGATTTTTCCCAATCTTTCAATGTAGATGGGCCTTCCATCCTTGTCTACTCCATGATAAGCCTGCGGATAGTACTTTCTAACTTCATCCAATTCACTGAACTCGAAATCCTGAAAACAAAAGTCAATATCACCTTACAAAAGTTGAAGGATTTGCCGCCAGAGCAGAAATAATTAGAACATGAAGGGGAGGGCAGCAGAATCATGGATCGATAGATGATAATTACAAGTTTAAAGGGGAAAGTATTGAATTAGTGCTAAAACAAGTCTTAAAATGTTTTTACCTCCATAATTGTGTCCGTACCATAGTCGTTCCTCCATTGAAGCATATTGCGCCACATCTGCTTTGCTTTCTCGATGTCGAACCTTCTTGCTTTCAAAAATCTGTAAAAAGCTCTTTATTTTTACGATGAACCTGGATATTGAAATATATATACATAATTTGGCTGGACCAGCCATAACCTGATGTTCTTCAAGTCCTTGCAGGTAAATAACAGCTACCCCAACTCGTTCTGCGAAGTGAATAAATAGAAGATTACCTCAGCAGCATGTGATAATCATCATGTCTAGGAGGAAGCATATCATCTGCAATCAAGGCATGTCTAAAGGCATCGACAAGCCGCAGCTCCTCAACATCCCGAATATCCTCGATTGCAGCTGAAGTCCCAGGATCACTAGACTTCTTCTTGCTCCTTTTCGTGAGCGAACGCCTAAACTTACTAGAAGCCTTCATTGCCTTCTTCTTCAAATTCCCAATTCCAGTCCTCCTATCTTCTTCCCAGTTGTCAAAATCCGATTTTCGTTCTCTTCTCTCATTCCTCTCATCATTTCCAGATGACCCATCAAAACCTTTAAAGTAATAAAGAACATTGATTAAACATAAACTGGAATGCCCATAATATAAACAACGTACACATTAAACCAAGATTTCCCTTTTCAGAATTATTAAACATCTTAACGACGAAAACGTCATTAACCCAGTAACGTACAGCGTTAAACCATCAAGCAACAGACAATTCAAACCCTAAAACGACCAAAAAAGAAAACTCCACTCACAGAAGAGATCCAAAGGACTCGACATGTCGGCAACTGGAAATCAACCAAGAAACGAATCGACAAAGCAACAGCTTCCCATGAAAATAAAAAACCATCAAAATAACGCTGCGAATTGAGACCCGAAGACTTCAAATAACATTCCGTGACCGTTGAATCTCTTCTCATGAAGTAAAATTTAGGTTAGGCGACCGACGACTGTTACAGCTGGTAAAAAACAGAGCGAGACCAGCCATCTAAAAGGAGTTTTAAGACAACAGACAGAACAGAAGAAAAGGAATGAAATTGTAGAATAAGCCATTTACGCGGATCCAGCTTGCCACGTGGAGACCCTAGACGTTCCTTAACTATGGCGGGAATCTCGCTGGCGTTTAGTTACGGCAGTTAAGTCATTACGTTAACGACTTGTCCTAACACTAAAATCATACGTGGAATGGAAATTAGACAGATAATCCTTTTTTTTTCCTTTCCAATAAATATTAAAATAATATATTAATAATTCAAGTTCTTTAAATAATTTATAATAATAATAATAATTTGTAAAAAGGAGTGAAATCACAAAAATACCAATGTCCTTATACCTTTAATCATGTAATAATTTATAATTGATTGCAGTTTTTCCACAAAGAAAATCATTTGCCCTTGTAAGAAGGGAGTTGCAATTTTGACCAAATCGACGGAGGAAATGCTTTCCGACAGCCGCCGAAATGGACCTTCTGGAAATTGAAACCTTCTCGACTTGTATTTTGTGGCTACAAATTCAAGTGCAGTGAGAATATACTTATTTGGTTTCTTCGTTTGTTCCTGTGTTTTTGTTTCCACGAAACTTGGACTCAATGTGCCGTGTACGACATATACCTGTTCATGTAAATTAAACGTTTTCCCTCGTAAAATCCCACGAGAATTCAATTAATTGTTTCTTGAGTCAAATTTTCATTATTTTTCCATAAATTTGCGAGTGTAAGTGTCTATTTGGATGAATGTTTGAAAAGTCACTCCGCTACAAAAGGCTTTTTTTTGAAGATAAACTAGTATTTGACTATAAAATATAAAAAAAGTCACTCCACTACAAAAGTCTTTTTTTAAAAAGATAAATGAGCATTTGACAGTAAAATAAAAAATTACTTATTTAACATATATAACTTTTTAGGCAACCAAAAGACAATTTTTTAAGAAGTTCAAATTTGAAACTTTTCAAAAAAGTCTTTTAAATAATTATTTCATGTAAAATTTTCAAATCAATTAATGAGCTTATTTTTTAGTCTCCTTTATTTTTATATTTTACACATAATTCTAACAATATCTACAAACTCATCTTCAGGATTATTTTAAATTTTGTATAATAATTTGACTTTTTAAATATATGTTAATATTTATTTTTTATATTAGTTTTATTTATATGATAATCCATATAAAAAATTTGATTAGATATATTTTCAATTATATTTTATATAGTTTAAAATTATATAATAATTAATATATCGTATTTTGCATATTGTTTAATATACTTTAAATGATATTTATATGAATAAATAATTTTACTACAAAATAAAATATAGTTAAAATTAAAAATGCTTTTTTTATATTACCAAAACATTCTAATATATGAAGCTCTTTAAAAAAACTCTTTTTTAAATGACAACCAAACAGTCAATTAATTTCTTAGAAAAATTCTTCTCATAAAAGACCTAAAAAAACACTTTACTAATATAAATCTAACCAAACAGAGAATAAGATACAGAACTTTTAAGTGACTATTTTGGTGACTTAAATGTCTAACCTTATGGTTACATTCAAACAAATTTAAGGCCTACCCTCTTATTTATTCCAATTATGCGTTCTTCGTTTCTCGCTGTGTTAAGAGTACATGATAGTTAAGGACGCAATTTAAAACCTTGACAAGAAGGTTTATAGCTCGTGATTAGTACAAGAAAGAGGATCAACGCGACCCCATTTGGATCTAATCGATAGATTCCGTAGATGTTGTTGTCAAGATTTACTATTGAGAGCAAATAAGCAAGTTCCTGATTCCAGGGGAAAACGAGAGGAAAAAGAAGACAATGTTAAGGCTATCGGTTTCAGTGCACGCAAGCCACTTGATCTTAATTAACTCACACCATAAGATGGGGAGAATGTACCCTTTGCTTAATTCCAGTATCCGCAATGAAATAATAAAAGCAGAGAATTCAACTAGCTCAGTGGCAAGGAAATTATATTAGAAAAAGTTCATATGAACATATTCATACATACATATTTATATATATATATTCACAGATTTCATATATAGATATTGGTTGGTGGTAGGGGCATACAAACCGAGCACTACAGCATGTATTGGTCCTCGTCGGCTCCAACAATGGTGGTCTATATATATACAAGTCTTGACGCCATGTTGAACAACTGGAACATGAATGTAACTCAGTAACTTGAAAGGATTTTAATCATGTGGAAGGAAAACTATGACTATGAAGGCAGTGATAACTTCCCCACCATTTATGTATATTTCTTCAGGTTTCTTTTAGCACGGAACTGACCAAGTTTGTCCCTCCATTGTGCTGCACAAAAGCACGAGGAATGAGTTGATGCGTCAACGCGAACAGACGCGTCCAAAGAAACAAGGGTTTCCAGTAAGCAATTGTTATATGTTGCTAATAACTCTACTTTTCATGTGAGTATCCAAAATCAACTTCCAACATCTACGGAAAACCTTTGTCCTTACTTGATAGCTGATGCAGCAAATTGATATTTCTCTTAAACTAGCAACAAAAGCTAGCTACACATACGATTTAAATGCCTTAGTAGAAGAATGAAATGACTAAAAAGATAGTAAAAACACGTACCAGCATCATCGTACCGTTCCTCAACTGCAGCTTTCAGCATGTTGCGTAACAGATCAAACTCTTTGGTGTCAAGACAAGGCTGACTGGAAGGCCTGGAATCACACACATCTAGTATCAGCCTTTGTTTTCTCAAAACATAACTAAAGTTTGTAGAGCCTGTGTCCAATTTCTCGGCACAAAATTCAGTTATCAACAGCAAAAGAGCTGTTTTTTAATTTATTACAAGACACTAAGAATAGTTACTCATGCGTTATGTCTACTATAAGACTAAATCAAATTTAGATAAGTCATTTGATAGCCCAGAAACAAATCTCTTGCTCTTCTACAGAGTCACAAGCGGACAAAGACAAGATCTTTCCACTTGCATGTCATAAAAAGAAAAGAAAGCCACAGTTCTTTTGATGGGGGGGAACAGTGGGAAATCTCAGGATTTCAAGACTAACCGATCTAGTTCAGTGAGAAGTATGCCATCTGAAGCAGGGGACTGCATTATCTTTCCAGATTCAATAACTCTCATCCCATCACTATATGCAAGGTACTTGTTAACTTGAATTGGTACCTGCGCAGGTCATAAACAGATATCATTCCAAAGGATCAGGAAATCCTAATCGTTTCACTCAATACATTCAAGCTTCACTCGTAATAACCGTAGGAGTTCTTAAGCAAAGGGCTGTTTACACAGCATCTTAAGAACAAATATACAGACAGTAGACTTCTTGCAATAAAGGCAGATTGAAAATAATAGTGCTAAAACTCAAACTCAAATCAGAAGGAACTAGCAAATAACACATGCACGGTACCTTGCATCTCACAGCAATATTGATGGCATCTGAAGGGCGAAGATCAAAGCTTACAAATTCTGAATCATTGCCAACCTGTTACATTAATGAATATCGCCAATCAGCATGTACATTCACTTCCTGTAAAAGTTTTCCAAGCATGACCAAGATGTACATACCTTTGTAAGGTACAACTGAGCAAAATAAGCCTCATGCACTCTCTTGGTAACTCTAACAAGTTTCACCTATAAAGGTGATTGGCAATGATAATGATCAGAATCATGAATTTGGTACGGATATTTTCAATTCTCATTCTCAAAACAAAGAACCCATATTCATCTTTCTCAGATTTTCATGCACTTTGTACATGCGGTAGTTTTCCCAAATACTTCTTGTGCACCGAGTTAGCATTTTTTATTATTAATATAAAATATCTTGTTTTAGAAGAAGGAAATGAAGAGAATAGAAGAATAAGAAAACTCAATCATACTTCATAGCCCAACTTGTCGATCATCTCCTTCACCACTTGGTATAGAGTTGGTCTAGCCTGAAAAGCAAATGTCAATCACAGTCTTATTTAGAGCATTGTTCTAGAATATGAAAGAAGGAATTCATCAAGTCAAACAATTGACAGTTCCACTATTATATAAGAGAAGGCAACTCTGCAACTTACAATTTGAACATTGCGAATGGCTGCCATGAGCAAGACGCTAGGCATCTCCACTGCAAAAGATGCAATTCATGGTGTTCATAAAAAAAATATCTAACAATTATGAAATTACAAAATAGCAAAATCTGAGATATACGTACAAACAATTATCGGGAGAAGAAGACCAGTTCCGTCTTCCATCTTCAGTACAATTGCCGGATGTGGGGCATAGTCCGGTAAATGCCCTCCTTGAGGATTGTTGTGGACACATCGCAAATGCCTCCCATCCCTCATTTTGACAACGAAACCATCTGGTCCGCTCTTGACCTCAACTACAAGGCCAAACGGAATTGAATTGAAACATTAAGCATCTACCATACCAGATATTTCCATAAACAGAACACTTGATGCCATTGTTTCTCCATCTAATAGTCGTAAATACTAAATAGCACTTTCATATGTATCATTAGTTATAGAAGATCAAATCTAAGTAGCTATTACATAGGCGTACCAGCTTCAAGTACGCTAGAGTTAACATAATCTTCATCATTTTCATTGAAGTTTTCAGCCGTGCTCCCATTACCGTCTGACGAAGAACTCAAACTACACCGCACCCCGTTACATTTTCGTGGATTTGATTGCCTATACACAATTCCCAAATTGTTCTTGCAACCAGCAATTGCCTTAAATCCCCACAACTCACTTCTAAGAAGCTTAAAGTTATTGCTCACAAAGGGACTATTCACAGGAACTGTGTACACCCCAAGTTGTTTAGCTCGAACAGCAGGGCAAATAACTGGTCCTTGCAGCGACACCATTTTACCTTTTTTTTAATCCTATCTCAAATCCTACAACAAATAAAACCAACAGAACACTTCAAATGCACTTGTTCGATCTGCAAATCAACTGTCAACAAACTGAAACCAACAAACCCACAAACCCAGGAAAAAAAAAAAGAAGAAAACAAAATCCTTCGAGCAACAAGCAACTCCTTCAGATATCTGTCTTATGGTTTCCCCAGTTAGACATAAAATCAACCCTTAAGAATTCAAAAAACACAGTATTCACTCATAAACGACTTTGAAGGACTGTGCTTCTTTGATTTGATCCTTTAATCAATCGATCATAAACCCATACGAAATTAAAACAGAGCAAAGCCGCACCTGAAACCACCTCGAAGGAGCTCTCTAACCCAAAGATGGAGACTGTTAAGTGATTGGAAAGTAAACGCTAATTACTCATTTCTTTACCAAATTTGGATTCCTTACAAGTTAAAAGAGAGAATAGGAAAGTGAAGGTAGGGATCGGATCAGTTGAGACTTGAGAGAGAGAGAGCGACGCAAAAATGGAGTGAGTGATTCCAATATGAAAAGAAAGAAAAGGAAGAGGATAACATAGACAGCGAGTGAGGTTACGCCGATTAATCGTAGAAAAGCTTACCCGTGAGGGCCTTTATCCAAATATTGCTTGTGCGAAATTACTTTAGTGACCTTGCCGAAGTAAGATAATTACTATTTTTATTGTGTAAAATTCCACAATAAATTAAAATTTAATGATTATAAAACTAATTAGAGAATCTTTTGAAAAAGTCTACTTTTATTTTATTTTTTAAAATAACCAATATGGAGTGGAGGATGTTAGATTAATTTCCCCCGATGATAATTACGGTAGAGGGCAATAAACGTCATTTCGAATGAACCGTTCAAAGTGCCGGCGTACAGACCAGACACTCTGAGTATTGCCTCGTGAGTCGTGAATGTAAGGTGGTGATTTTGGATAAGGCAACCCCTACACAAAATATCAAAATCTCTGGAATTTTGTACAAAAATATCTATAAAGTATACTCGTACTAATATTCGAAACATAAAACGTATGTACGCATCTATTTAGATGGGTTTAGATAGGTTTATATTAGTATAATTTTTGTTAATTTAACTTTTGTCCATATAATTTAAGAGTTTTTTAAGGAGTTAATTGACTGTTTAATTATTATTTAAAAAATATTTTTTTAAAGAATTTTATATAATAGATTGTTTGATAATATAAAAATAAAAAATACTAATTTTAACTATATTTTATTTTGTAATAAAAATTATTTATGTATATAAATATTATTTAAAATATATTAACAATATGCAAAACACAATATATTAATTATTATATATTAATAAAAATATATTTAACCAAATCTTTTATATAGATTATAATATAAGTAAAACTAAAATTAAAAGTAAATATTAAAATATATTTAAAAGTCAAATAATATTATATAAATTTCAAAATAAACGTAAAAATGTGTTTGTGGATATTTTTGAAATTATGTGTAAAATATATGGACAAAAGGGACTAAAAATAGACTCAATAATTTATCTGAAAAATCTACTTAAAAAGGTACTTTTTTAAGAAGCTCTACATTTGAACTTTTTAAAAAGTTATATTTTAGCTGCCAAAAAAGTTATATCTATTAAAAAATACTTTTTCATTTTACAATCAAACACTCTTTTTTTTAACAATTTTTGAGGTAAAAAAAATACTTATTTATCATCCAAAAGCTCAACCAAATAGACAGTACACCTAAAATACATGAGTCTATATAATTGTATTCTACAACATTTGCACGGTAAAAATTCTGTTATTATAATAATCCGCAATCTTATCTTAAATAATATTCTATAACATTTTAAATAGTAAAATCCAAAGGAGACCCCAAGTTCAATTTAGAAATGACAGTCTGTCGACCCTTCACTAATTTTTCAAAGTAATTTTTTAATTAAAAATATAAAACAACTCATTGTTTAATTCGATCCGATCGTGGATTATTTAGGCCTAAGCTTACTCGAGATTTAATGTCTATTTAGTTCAGTTTTTTTAGAGTAAATAAGCACTTTTTTTCATCGCAAAAAGTTTTTTTTAATAACTATTTGATTGTAAAATAGAAAAGTACTTTTTTAGTAGATATAACTTTTTTGGCAGCCAAAATACAGTTTTTTAAGAAGTTTAAATTTGGAGTTAAAAAAGACACTTTTTCAGGCAGATTTTTCAAATCAATTAATGAGTATTTTTAGTCCCTTTTGTTCTTATATTTTATACATAATTTTCATAATATTCACAAACTTATCTTCACGTTTATTTTGAGATTTATATAATATAATTTCATATTTTAAATATGTTTTAATATTTATTTTTTATATTAGTTTTGCTTATGTTATAATTCATATAAAAGATTTGGTTAGATATATTTTCATTTATGTTTCATATGGTTTAAAATTATATAATAATTAATATATTGTGCTTTGCATATTGTTTAATATACTTTAAATAATATTTACATACATAAATACTTTTTATTACAAAATAAAATATAGTTAAAATTAATTAAAGTGTTTTTTATTTTTATATTGTCAAACGGTTTAATATATGAAGCTTTTTTAAAAAAGTTATTTTTTAATTAATAATCAAACAGTCAATTGACTTTTTAGAAAAGCTCTTTTAAGAAAAGTTCTACTAATAAAAACTTTACTCACAAAAACTTCACTAATATAAACCCATCAAAATAGACACTTAGCTCTTTTAAATAAAACGATACTATTTTACTAAAATAATTAAATCTCAAATTAATCTAAATCTGAGTCTAATTTATGGGTCGATTCATTAAAAAATAAGCTCGTGAGTCAAAAATTGCCACCCAAAAGAGATAACAAATTAGTGATTTGATTTGACATTGACGATATTGTTTAATTTAAATAATTTTATGTTAAAGTTTAATAATCTAAAATATCAGTTAAATATTTTATTTTATTTAAATTTTAAAATTTTATTGGACACATAAAATTTATAAAGTACACAATTAAAAATATTTGGGTAATGTTAATGGATTAAGACGAAGTCACCTTCAAAGGTAGAGCTTGAAAGATTAGTCAACCAAGTGATTGAGATAGAACTTAATGTGAGGTATATATGTAGGCGCAAGAAAAGGAAAGTCTTGCGGCTATTTCGCCTTCTGCGATGGATTGAGACTTGGGAATCTATAGATGTTATCTTGTCACGCTCCAGTTGGTTGTGCCAAGCATAAATTGACCCTGCCAATGATGGGACGTACATGTCAAAGTAAAGGGTGGGATCATCTGCTTTCGTTAAGTATGTTAATTGTTTACACGTATACATTTATTAATTTAATTATTAATTATATCAAAATTATTATTAATTATATAGCAATATTATCATTAATTATTTAATATATTTTATTCTATTCTATTATATGTGCTTTATATTTTAAAATAATTTATTTATGTTTTTATTTATATAGAAATATATACAAACAATTAAAAAATAATTTTTAAATAATTTTTTATTTTTATTAATAACTGTTTAATTAATTATTTTATTTTATTATTAATTATATACAATTTATCATTAATAATATAAAAATATCATTATTAGTGTACGGATAAATAATATAAAATATTATTAATTATATACAATTTTAGTGGATCGTAATAAATGAGTACGGAAAAAAGAAGGCAAGGGTTAGAAGAAATAATTGGTATTAAGAAAAATTATTGAGAGCATATTAGGTAGTATGTATTTATTAATTTATATTCATTTCTAAACCATCCAAATTCAAAAATTTTTATTTTCACTATTAAGATAAAATGAAATGTAGCATAAAACTCTTCGCTTCCATCTCATTCTATCATATTCCATTACAAATTCTTGTATCAAACAATATAATTGTGTTAAGTTTCATCTCATTCCATTAATTACCCCTCAACAAGTGCACAAGATAGATTGTTGATTTGGTGATTTCGGTTTGGCTTATTTGCTTTCGTAATTATCCACTTCTTCTTCTTGTTTACAAGTTGCTTCGAGTTTTAATCATCTCCTTTAAGTCTACGGATATAGATTTCTTTGTCTGGAGTGTTGCAAGAGTTTGATAAAACCGATAATGTTTAAACGATTGCAGTTCATCATCAATCAAGTTACAAGAGATTGGAGTAACAATCAATTCGTTAGTGGATCAAATCTGTTCAACCTCGTAACCTCTTTTCCTCAAGGTGACCAAATTTGCTCCACTAAAACATCCTAGAATACGGGAACTTCATGATCCTGATCTTGTCCGTATAAAAAATGAGGC
Source organism: Erythroxylum areolatum (assembly GCA_024520975.1). Taxonomy (NCBI): domain Eukaryota; kingdom Viridiplantae; phylum Streptophyta; class Magnoliopsida; order Malpighiales; family Erythroxylaceae; genus Erythroxylum; species Erythroxylum areolatum. The sequence goes on along the minus strand of JANIJH010000002.1, from coordinate 1,532,698 downwards.
ACGTGTAAACTTAAGTTCCGCCGCCAAAATTGGGCGGCAGCCACATGGCTCCACCGCCTCCGACAGCGTCGCTGGTTAGGTAAGACATGCAAGACAATGGCACCAGACACAGCCCTCGGCTTCTTAAATCTCTCTTTTTCACTTCCTCATTTCCACCGCCCACCTGAAACCTGCTGCGAGTCGCCGTCATGTATGGGACGCTTAGTGTCTGCAGCAAATAATCAAACACTAAAGGTTAAACTAATGACTTCTGTTCTTGTTCTTTTATGATCGCTGTTCTTCACCTGAAGATTGACCATGGAAGAAGAATGTTGGGAAAGTGAAAGTACCTCGACCTGGTTTTGAAGGAATTTGATGTAACCAATAGCCTCCATTAGTACGGATGCTGTGTCTGTCTGAAATCATACCCACCCCATGATCATGCAGAAAATTTACACGTCAAATCAAATTGAAAAAACAACAGATGCCAACAAAACTTTTTCTTTAATCGAAAACCAGACTCAAAAGAACATATATTCTCTAGGGTTTCGTGATCTCGACTTCCAACAATTTAAAACCTTAAACTAAATGCTAAATTACCTTGCCAAAAGGTGCAACCAGCTGCTGCAGAGCTGCGATTCTATCTCCTAGCTTTTCTTTCCTAATCTGTTTAATTATAATAACACCTTAGAACGAGAGAAAAAATTGTATTCAGGTATGTTCATGTATGATCTTCTCCTTAATCATTCTTTCACACAGAAAATGTATCTATCTGAAAATGGTGTCTATCATTTTACCCTTTTACGCACCTTCAATGGTGGGCAGGAGGCGGCGCGTGACTCCACTCGTGACTTCTTTGCTGTAGCTTGGGTTGCCTTCGGCTCCATCAAGCTGTTAGGCCTCTTTGCATCGAAGGAGGCTAATATCTATGCATCACAAAGCAGTAAAAATGAAAAGTTTATATTCTAAAGATATGTATATAAAAAAAGACTGATTCTTCTGATAAAGAGGATCGTTTTTTAAGTATGTTTAAAGCTGAAGGTAACACCTTTAGTCCCCCCCTAACTTATAAAAGGATCCAACTTTCTCTTTTGAGTTTTGAATCACGAATTATGGCAGATGATACTATTAGTAGCTAGTTCACAGTTAACGACATCGTATGAAATACTCTGCAAGTCTAAGGCAACATCAATGGCTACTCAAAAGATGAAGGGAGAAAGAACTCACTTTACTAGATGGCCTCTGACTTGATTGCTGCATTTGATCAAGACTAAAGGAGAAGTTGTCTTTATACATGGCAAGAATGTCATTACAGGGCTGGCCAAAACCCCCACTAGAACTTGTAGAGCTCAAGAGATCTGAAGCCTGTAAGTTCATGTCAAAAGATCCTGAAATTGATTGATTCAAATTAGAAACATTTAGACTAGGATGTATCTGCATCTGACTAAATTTCCCTCGGTTAGGCATGTCACTCCTGAGCATGGAGGAGTTCTGAGTGTAAATTTCTCCTGATGACTGATACCCACTGATCGGAAAACCAGAAGATATAGTCTTGAGGAGGAGATTCGCCCTAAGATCGTTCAGATCTTTCTGCTCATTCTTAACATAGTTTGTAAACGACAGATTAGAATCCTCTACAGTACTGGAGGGACTGTCCACTGACATGTCAGTAAAATTGGGGAAACACCCTGAGAGCCCTCCTTTAATTTTTGGTTGTTGTAGTTCATAAGCATAGTGGTTGTTGAATGTTCCTCCAGTGTTGCTCCAGTGAAAGCTCAAATCTTGTACCATAGAACTGTTGAAAGGGCGGATGATTCCAGCGTTCCTGCATGCAGAATTTTGACAGGAAAAAACTTGCAAGTGAAATTTCTACATAAACTTTTTCCTGAAGTTTGAACACATCTGAAATGTTCAAAACCCTAGTAAACTAGCAACTGTGTTAAAGTAACTCGGATTGATAAAGAATCAAAACTGGCACATGGGTTTTCAATTTTGGGCAGCATCTGATTAATGTACATCAAATCAATAAAGAAAAAGTAGAAAAGAAGTTGATTTCAAATCCTGATACAGTACTACTGTAACAGCTAAAATATTCATCACACAAGCTTGAACTTAGTTAGGTAGAGAGAGAGAGAACTCACAAACTGATGTTTTGGGTCCAACCATGGAAGTTTGAAGTTTCATAGCTAGATGGTGTAGTTAAAGAAGAAGACCCAACAAGTTGGTCTTGAAGCTGATGTTGGTGATGGAAATTCGCAGACTCCATGACTGCAGATTTTTATATAAGGGCTTGAAAATCCCGAGATTAGTGTTAAAACTTAAAACTCTCACTATTGCTAGACTAGCTTCCTCTCTCTCTCTCTCTCTCTCTCCAAAGGAACAGTATAGTTCAGGTGACACCCACAGCCACAGTACAGACCCTCCTATTGCTTTTCTGGCTACCAACTTTTCTCAGTAGCCTTGAAAAGAAAGAAAAGATGGCAAACATGAGTATAAGAACCTGTCTCCATACCTCTCTCTGACTTTTAACTATTATTATTTTCTTTTCCAGTCCATACTCCACAATCTGCAACTTATCAGAACCAAGATTGATTCCACTTCTTTGTCGCAAACTGTCTGCAATTACAGGAAGATGATTATAGTTCCTCTATGTTATGATTAAGATATCAACCTTCGATCCCAAGGCCCTCAAACAGAAGAGAAATGATGAGACATATACTCTTTCTTGCTCTCTTAACCCCACATGTTTAAGGTTGCTCGCTTCCTCTATACTGCAATAGATTAGAACCTAACAAGTATCGGTTAGGGCTTTTATGGTTTTCACCAAAGACAAAAAGATTGGAAGGGACTAAGGAAGTGGGATGTGTTATTCTATGTAGTCCACATTCCTCTTATATATATATACATCTTTGAAGTTATTGACTTAATAATGTAAAAAAGTTGTATTCTATAACGACACTCAAGGTTTTAAATTACTAATCACAATTTATGTTAAGAGCACAATTGATTACATGCAAACCCCATTACTTAAGGCTTTTAGCTTTTTGAGGGTTAGTTTATAAAGAGACTGTTTTTGTAACTAAAATTTCTAACCTTCCAGTCATAAAGAAGTAACCTTACCAGTTATTCAAAGTCTCACTCTTGATATTTTTTTGTAATTTGTGATTTATATTTTTAAAATTTAGTTGATGCATTAATTTGTAATGAAGCATAAATTTTAAGACTATTTTTATGTACTTTTGACAAACTATATAAATATAATATAATAAATACTAATTTGGAACTCTAAGTTTATAAATTAGGTATAAATATATTACTTCATCATGGATAAAGATAAAAATTAATGTCTTTTTATTATAAATTTTTTGTTATTATTTTAAATTATCCAAAACACTTTATAATAACATTAAAATTTTCTTTAAAAATCTTTTATTAATTTTTTTCTCGAATTATTTTAACAAAAATTATTAATAAAATTAATAATTAATCACGTAATAATTTATGATAAAATAGTTAACAATTTTTTCTAATTTTTAGTATTTTAAGATATTTCAAAAATGAAACTACTACAACATTTCTTGTCTTTTACTAGTTAAGTGAAGAGAAAGAAAGGGAAAGAGAGATTAGGGTTAAGTACATATATAAGATTGAAGTGTAAATTTAATGAGAAAAGGGTTATATATTTTATGAATTGGTTCATCTTCAACCCCACAAAGCTTCACATCAGTCGAAAAGTTGATGGGAGAACGTGAGATCAGACAAAGTATGGGCAAGCTTCAACTTCGCCTTTGCTCTGCCTTTTCTTATTGTTTCTCATTTACTATAAGCTTTCCTTTCCCCTTAAAAAGTTATGCTTTATTCCAAGCTTTTTCGGTCACCTTTTTCTTATTTCACTCTCTCGCTATCTTCCAAGTTTCAATTCTCAATAAAAGTTGTTCGTCTCTGCATCATAAATAATTTATGTATTTTTACATTGGTATTCTAATATTATTTATTTTATGATTAATCTAAACAAATTATAAATTGATTAGTGGTTGAGACGTTTATGATCTTTTTTTATATACAACTAATTCATTTTTAAAAATAAAATATTGCATAAATTGAATAAAAAAGGTTTATGTTACTTCTTAATAATAGGAGTATAACATGGTTTATTGAAACCTTTTTTGAAAAATATGTTAGAGTTGATCTTCACTGAGGCAGTTGCTAGAGTTAGGAAAATCTGACGGGACAAAATAAAGGTTAACGAGACCACTTAGAATTATCGCGCCTCATACTAAGGATCACGCAATGAAGACTCCTGAAGCAGATGGCGACAAGAGACCCAGTCTTTACAAGGTGTTAGATAATACTCCCTCCGATTCATAATAAGAGTCGTTTTAGAAAAATATATGTTTATTAAGAAAGCTAATGAAATTATAGATATACCCTTATTAATACTCCCATAAAATTACCTCGTGACTCCGGTAATCAGCATCTTAAATTAAGATGAGAGAGAAATTGCCTTAAAATTGTGATATGTATAATTAAGATGAAAGAGAAATGAAAGGTTAATTTTGGAAGAAAAATTATAAACATACATATAAAGTAAAAAATGACACTTATTTTGAATAATTAAAATATATCTAAAACGACACTTATTATGAATCAGAGGAAGTAGTAGATCTGGTCAACCCTTAGGTATGTCCTTATTGTCATATTGTCTTATATTGTACTTCTATTTACTTAAATTTATCTCTCTGCATCATGATTTGTCTGTCGCATTTGCATGTGGGTCTACAGGAAACAGTCTCTCTACTATGTAAGGGTAAGGCTGCGTACTATCAGACCTTTTCAGACCCCGCTTTATTGCTAGAATTTAGACTGGGTATGATGATGATGATGATTACTTACTTGTTATTCAAACTAATTAACAAATTTAGGACTGTTAATAAGGTAGATCAAATTCAATGTTTAATCTGAATCGGGTCAAACCAGGTTAGACCAATTCTCTTCTAATTCATAACTTAGGGCAAAGAAAACATAGAAAGTCATGTATCATTCATATATATGTATATATGATAACTATCTCAGTTAACCTAAGTTTTTCTTTGTGTTCTGTCTATAATACAGACTTTAGTTCAAGAAATTTTACTGAGATGTGGGATTTAAAAAGGTTTAATAATAAGTAGTCTTATCCTTAATTAATAAAGAGACTACAATTTCAAGCAATAATTGGATGAATAATTAAAAAATGATAGAGCCACCAAATTGACAAGTCAAAAAAATCCCAAAAAAGAATAATTTCCTCAGAGAAATGAGATAAAACAAAATAATAAGAAGAGTCTTCACGATTTAGTGGAAAGATGATGCAATACCTTTATTATTGTTCGCATTATAATTATCCTTAAAGTGAACATTAATCAAAAAAATGATATGTGTCCCCACACAAAGATTATAATAAAAAATGGGTATTTTCCACTAAATGTAGTTTATCTTTTTTATTCCAAAAAGGGGCAATCATAACAAAAGCTACACCAACAAAAGTTTGTATGACTTTCGTTTAAAATAAGCAAAAACCATTTGTTAAGATATACAGTATATATCTTTTTATTTTGTTTTGGTATTTTATTTATTAATTGGACATATAAGATATTAATTAGACTTAGATTTAAAAAGATATAGTTATTATATTTATAATTGAGAAAGAATCTTACACTAAATTGAAGTCTATCATCTGAGAAATTGTGGCATATCACGTTTATACTTGTCAAGGGTATTGCTAGATTTTGTGCAAAGGTAAAAAGGGTTTGTGTCTGGAATTTGAGTCTTTTTCGTGTGTATCTCGAGTGTGTCAATTGTCGACGACCGTTGGGCTCTTTGATGTGTGCATTAATTGTGTTTTTCTGTTGAAATAGCTAAAGTGATCTTGTAGTTTTCTGGTTTTTGTTGAGACACGGTTGAGTCTTTGAGTCAGCATTGTAAGTGGCTTGTGTTGTGTGTAGATTGATGGATTATTACTGAAGGTGTGGATGTTTTATATGATGGTGTTAATACCTGGATGTGAGCTGTTTTGTTATGTGTTAATTGGTAGTATCCTTGCTTGATTGATGAAAATTAAAAAGTACAGTACATGTTTTTAGAGTGGGAGATTCATTGCTCTATTTTGATCATATGAGAATTGTTAATGCTAGACTGTTATCCTTGTAGAGTGGCTCACGGTTGAACTAACTTTATATGAACAACTTTCAGATCTCTTGTTGAGGAGCAAAACCCATACCAAAGTTGTTCTATTTCAATCTTAAGTGTGTTCATATTTTTCTATAAAATTTTTTATACTTGAGTCTTTTATTTATTGTCTTTTGGTTAATAGATTGTTAAGATAAATCTTTTGTTAAGATTAACACGAATCGGTTGTGTTATTAGGTGTGAAAATCTTTTATAAAAAATGAGGTTGAGATATAGTTTTAAGAATTGCGTAAATCAGCTTTGAAAATCCTTGTGTAAATCTATTAAATTTTCATAAAAATGATTAAGCTGGGGAAGGGTCTCATAGATATAAACAATATGTGCCGATTTGCGTTAATAAATATCAATTTTATTTATCTTTTGTGTTTTTAATTTTTCTAATTTTGCGAAACACTCATCCCTTCATTTTTTTCACCTTTAGTCTATTAAATTTGTGCCTGATTTGTCTTATAATTAAAGCCAGTCTTTAAATCTTATAGCTGTCATTGGTTATTGTAAGGTTACATCACAATTTAGAAATAGATATAAGCTGTGCTCAACTCTTATGAAGTGGGGAGTCTTATGTATTAAGATACATTAACTTTATATCAAATTTTACTGAAATTTTAAAATTTTATTTTAATTATCATATTTTAAAAATTACTAGTTAATTCTTTCACATATTATTTAATTATCGTAAAACACTTTTTATTATATTTTATTATTATTTTTCATTTATGATTTAGGATCGAAGTCCTGGTAAAACTTAAAAATTTAAATATTACTTTATTTTAAAAAATTGTGCGACAATTATATAATACGGTATGAAAAGCACTTGTTAAAATATAAAAATTAGAAAAATTGTATAACTTAGTGTTTGAGATTAATTTTTATATATTTTGGTGAAAATTTTTATAATCTGTTTGTTTCACGAGAAACTAACAATCACAACCTATTCCAATGCCATGGTTCTCTTAAACACCAAGAAATGATCAAAATTTGAAATTATTAACACAAAACAAAGCACTTAATCACCTTGTCATGCTTTTTCCTCACATCGTCCCTAATAACGGGGAGTGTATAAAGTCTGGGTGTCTGAAATGAATGGATACATTTATGTTTTTATTACAACTTTTTGGGTCAAGATACCCTTAAAAAGAGGTCAAAAGTAAGTAAAGTTGTCTGCGAAGAAGACAAAAGGCATTGGAACCGAAGAATATGTGCTTTGTCAAGTTCAGGGAATGGTTGAGACAACAATCCATGGCTTCTCTTTGCTTTCCAGTTTCAATCCCACCAATACACAGACCAGTAGAACCCATTTATACCCTTTATTCTGCAAGCTAACGTTTGTTACTCATAATGCTGAAACCAGTAAGAGTTTTGACTTGTCAACTAACAAGCATGTAATGTGAGTTTGTCTGCTCCACGATATGTATGTCTAATGAAATAGTAGTTATTACTATTTTCTTCAATGACGAATCATTAATTTAACTAAATAATTAAACAAAATAGGTAAATTGTTTTTTCATATAAAATTTAAAATGCGTTAATTATCAAAAATAGTCTAAATTTTCATCAAATTTTTAATTATAGTACAAACTTTAAAAAGTAGCAATAAAATATTTAAACTTTTAATTTTCCCCAATTATAGCACAGATTTTAGAAAGTGACAATAAAATGTTCAAACTTTCAATTTTTTTCAATTCCAACCTAACATTATTTGTTGTTCTCTCGATGTCTTCAACCCTTTTATTTTTTGTTTGCTCTTTTCACATCCCAAACTACTCTCACATTATAGCTTATAGCACCAGTAAACTCTACGTTTTTATTTGTTCACCTGATATCCTTAGTATGAGGACATCAGGGTTGTGTAATGTGAATTAAAAGGTAAGGGCGTTGAGAGAACAAACTGAAAATGAAAGAAAAAAACTAAAATCAAAACGTAATGTTGTCGAGACTGCGTAATCTAATTTAGGTCATTTTTAAACAATAACATTATTTCATTAATCTTCATTTGTTGTGTTAATTTTAGCTTAAGTGTATTAATAGTTAAAGTTTCTGAAACACGTGATAAGCCACATCAGTAAACTTAATTAATGAAAATACTAACGTTGGGCTATAATGAAAAAAATAAAAATTTAAGTATTTTATTGCTACTTTTTGATGTTCAGGTTAGAATTTAAAATTTTTGAAAATTTGAAAAGATGGATATTTTATTGATAATTTTTAAAGTTCGAACTATAATTAAAAAATTAACAAAAATTTAGACTTTTTTTAGTAATTAAACCATTCAAGTTTTATTAATGTAATTCGATAAAATGTTTAAAATTCGATGTAATCATAACTCAATCAAATCAATTTTAATTCATTGATTTTAATTTAAAATTAAAAAATTTTAAACATTGAACTTGATCCAATTAAGTAGTAGTAATTAACATGATGATTTTTTAAAAGAGCAAGTTCAAATCGGGATTCAAACTCAAAACCAGCTATTTGGTTCCTCTCTACCAACTAGACTAGCCCTTTAAATATAAGAGCACTTAAAAGAAAAGCAGATGGTTGATTTCAACATCAATGCTTTAAGAAGAACCTTTTGACTATAAATATTTGGTTTGATAATTTGATATGATAGTGGTGTGACGGTCACTTCATTTTGTTTTGTTGTTGATTTGAATTTCCTACTGTCAAATTGGAGTTTATATTCCGTCGAATCGAATGGGGCATAGTTGATTATTAATTATAAAGTCATAATACAGTATGCTATATGTGTTATTACATAGAATCCCAGGATTTATGGAACAATCATTCCGACAGCGGTGAGTCAGGTTGGGCCAAATGAGCTTGGCTCTATGGTTTTTGATAGAGCTTAGGCCCGATTTAAGACAGTGGGCGTGAACTCGAACTTGAGCCTGACCAAAATTTTATTTTATTATATTAAAAAGAAAAACAATATTTTAGGTCTGAAAATTATAAGAAAAATAATATTTAAGGTCAAGTTTGGGCAGCCTAAGCTCGAGTCTGACCTCGGCCCAAATATTATCCTTAATCACGAATATGTGCTACACAATGAGTAAAAAATTCAATGTGTTAAGTTAGTTTAATTGTAAAAATTTTAAATGATCTGACTTTTCATTCAAATTTTAAGTTTATGATTTGATTTATTCTAATAACCTTTGTTGTTAAAAATTAATTAGTTTATTAATCAATCAATTAATTTCATAAATTACTAATTTTTATTTAATAGTCTCATTTTATAATTAAATTTTAAAATTTTCGATAGATAAAAATTACTTATTAAAATTATATTTACGTTATTCGAAATCATAATAATTTGATATGATTTGATTTGAAATTAACCAATTAAATTTAGATTAATTACTATTAAATTTAAGCTGAGGACTTAATTAATAGAATTAAAATTAATTCTATTAATTTTAATAATTGTCTAAATTTTAATTGAGTGAATCAAAATTCAGCCTTAAAAGTCTAAACGATCCAAACTCTTCCACTAAAACAACATCGTTTTAGTAACAGTCCGAGACCTGATCAAATCTCAAACCGTGAGCAATAGGTGTTGGGTTGACCCGGGTCAGCAGTGAGCCGGGTTCGTTTGGACACTGTACTACCGTCCGGAAGTTTAACTACACCCAACAAAGTCACAAAGTCACAGTCTCCTTAACTGCAACCAAATTACCTTCAACGTAGTAGCAGGTGAAGGTTCTCACATGAATCGAGAGGACTAAGGCCATAAGATGTTCGTCAGGTTTCTATGAGTAAAGTTTTCATGATATGGAAGGTTCCATATGTAGGGAATATAGAGAAAGAAATCTTCAATGCCATATGTGGATCATCCCCGGTCGTCCATGATTGTGCTTTTCCGGTAGCTCTGACAACTAATGATGGATGCTTGATGAGATTCTCTTCAATTCAATGATCTCCATCATTAGTGCACTTGGGAATTTGTTTCTTTTCAAGCTACATTGTATATAGTTTCCAATCACGAATATTCCTTTTCTTTTTCTGATTAAATTCATCTCAAACTTCCATGTATTACTCCTTCCTAGCACTTGATCAACACTTGGAGAAGTGTTCGTTCTTATTACATCAAAATGGTTTGTAACGTTACTGTTCCATTTCACAAGCTTTTTCATGTGTTTTGGACTTATGTATGATAGAACTGCTTGCCACAGAGTTTTGGTGGTGGAGAAAAGAAACCCATCAGCGTCGGGCCATGGGGTGGTGAAAATGGAGTTCTCTGGGACGATGGAGTGTACTCGACGGTCAGGCAATTGGTGATAGCTCATGATGCAGGTATTGATTCCATTCAGATCGAGTATGATAAGAATGGGACCTCAATTTGGTCAGAGAAGCATGGAGGATCTGGAGGCAGTAGAATCGACAAGGTCAATCTTTCCATCAAAATTTTCTTTGTTAATATGAAGTTTAGTTGAATCTTGGACTGAAAATCTGTCAAGCTACCATTCTCGCTAATGGTTTGAATCATGCAGGTGAAACTCGATTGCCCAGACGAGTTACTTACTTCAGTCGGTGGATACTATGGCAGAGTAAGCGTCTGGGGACCTGTATTCATTCGATCGCTTATATTTGAAAGCAACAAGAGAACATATGGACCATTTGGAGTTGAACAAGGCACTTTCTTTTTATTGCCAGTGAGTGGACACAAGATTGTCGGATTTCATGGAAAGAGCGGTTGGTATCTTGATGCAATTGGCATGTACTTGAAGCCTCCGCAGAAAGAGAAGAGCTCCAGAGCTTTGTTCCACAGTAATAGTTACCTTACTAATGGAACTGATAACGTTGGGTTCTCTGTTATACAAGGAAGTGCAGGTAATGGTTATGACATAGTTGTTGCTGTAAGGCAAAAGGATGACCATGGCAGCCCTCTGCAAACCAAACTTTCTCAAGAGTTCAACAATCCAGGAACAAACTCCAAGGTGATCAGTCACCTAAAGAAGTAGTTGCTCTCTTGTGAATCAAATTGTTCTTGTGTTCATTGTTATATCATAAAACTTTCTTTTAGATCGAATACTTCAATGCAGGGAGTTGCCATTGGAAGCGCTGGATCAAAAGTTGAAGGAGTGATAACATATGGACCATGGGGTGGCACTGGTGGTTTGGTGTTCGACGATGGAACGAGCTCTGGGATTAGGCAAATTCACTTGTCTCGCAGTGTTGGTATTCTATCTATTAAAGTCCAGTATGATCACAACGGGCAGCCTAAATGGGGAAGCAAGCATGGTGGCAGTGGAGGATTAAAAAATGATAAGGTGAGTGCTCTCAGAAAAATGGATTCATATCTCGACGTGTTCCGAATCAGTCAAGACATGTCAAACACGCTAAGCACTCCGAATTAGTCAAAACATGATAGAGATGCATTTTGCTCCAACTTTGATAGGTAATATTATACAGATTGTATTATTTACGAATGTAAGTGACAATCGGAGCTAGCTCCCTCCTGGAAAGAATATCGCCTAGTGGATCCTTCACAATTCAGATAAACAAACCCTCTGCTCTTCCGGTACAACTATATCTCTCTTACATACTCTCTCTCCTTAACTAACTATAACAAACTCATAACAATTTGCCTACAAGTTGCAGATTTCTCCTTCTCCATCTTGCTCTTATGAACATAAGTTTTAATGGACTTAAGTAATATGGGCTGATCACTAGAAGAAGTGCTAACATTGCTTACAATTGCCTCCTCTTCAATAAGCACCTTGTCCTCAAGGTGAGTAGGAGGAAATTGCCCTTTAATAAATTCTGTATCCTCCCAAGTTGCTTCCTCTGTTGGTTTAGCTTTCCAACGGACGAGCCACTGTTGAATATTTTTGCCCTTGGACTTAGTGATACGTGACGCTAGGACTACTTCCGGTTCAACCAATTCCGAGATATCCATATCTAAACCTTGAGGAAGATTATGCTCAATAGGATGATCGCCCACTGCCCTCTTTAGTTGGGAGACGTGAAAAATCGGATGTACTTTGGATGTTGGTGGAAGCTATAGTTTATAAGCAACCCGCCTCACCTTTCCAATGATCTTAAAAGGACCGTAATAACGTGCAAAAAGCTTGGGACAAATTCGCCTTGCAATAGTAAGTTGTCCATGTGGTCTTGGCTTAACAAAGGCCAAGTCTCCCTCCTGAAACTTCACCTCCATCCTGTGAACATTTGCAAATTTCTTCATCATAGATTGTGCACGTAATAGGTTGTGTTTGAATTGTTGTAAAGCTTCATCTCTATCAACCACAGCTAGTGCCACTGATTCCACCTGAGTTTCTCCTTGGGAAAAATGCAACAAGGTTGGTGGAAGGCGACCACAGACGACTTCGAAAGGATTCCTCCCAATTGAGACATGATAGTTAGTATTATGTCAATATTCAACCCAAGACAACCAATATGACCAAATTTTAGGTTGTTCGATAGTAAAGCAACGAAGATAGGTTTCTAGACACCTATTAACCACCTTCATTTGTCCGTCCGTTTGGGGATAGTAGGAAGAACTGTCCCTTGTAGCTTGAATAACTCTTTTAGAAATTACTAGTGAAGAGCGAGTCTCTATCGCTCAATATGGAGCTAGGAACGCCATACAATTTCACCACATCTCGGATAAATATTTCAGCCACTGTTTTAGTTGTAAAAGGGTGTTTGAGAAGTAAGAAATGAACATACTTTGATAGTCGATCTACTACCACCATTATGACTTCATAACCATGGGACTTCGGGAGTCCTATAATAAAATCCATTGAGCCTTCATCCCAAATCAGCTTAGGAATAAGTAGGGGTTGCAAGAGACTAGCTGGAGATATAGCCATATATTTATTCTTTTGGCATATGGCACATTCACGAACAAACTACATCTCCGATAAATATTCCAGCCACTATTTTAGTTGTAAAAAAGTGTTTGAGAAGTAAGAAATGAGCATACGTTGATAGTCAATCTACTACCACCATTATAACTTCATAACCATGGGACTTCGGGAGTCCTATAATAAAATCCATTGAGACTTCATCCCAATTCAGCTTAGGAATAGGTAGGGGTTGCAAGAGACTAGCTGGAGATATAGCCATATATTTATTCTTTTGGCATATGGCACATTCAAGAACAAACTTTTGTATTGACGACTTCATTCCTAGCCAAAACAATTCGCTAGCCAACCTCTTGTAGGTCTCTAGGAAACCAGAACGTCCCCCTAAAGATGAGGAATGATATTCTTGCAGTAATTGGGGAATTAAAGTTGAAGTGGATGAAAGAACTAACCTGTTCTTATAGAACAACAAGTCTTCTCTTAGATGATAATCAGGTTTAGAGTTGGGGTTCTGTAGGAGAGCTGTAATGAGTAAGTTCAGTTTGGTATCTCTCTTGACCTCCTATCAGACCACATCTATATCAAGTCAAAATGAGACTGATATTGTTCGAAATTGTCATGAACAATATCTTATCGTCTTCCAAGCTAGAGAGGGCGTCTGTGGCTCCATTTTGCTTTCCATGTTTATAAATAACTTCAAAGTCTAATCCTAATAACTTAGCTTGCCAACATTGTTGATCTATTGATGGAATCCGTTGGTCTAATAAATGCTTCAGACTCTTATGGTCGGTATAAACCTTGAAATGTATCCCAATTAAAAAATGCTTCCAATGTTGAATTGCCATCACTACCACCATCACTTCTTTCTTATACACAGTTATGGAATAAGTTGATTTAGCTAGTGTCTTGCTGAAATAAGCCAATGGGTAGCCCTCTTGTATTAGGACAACATCCAAACTCCTTCCTGAAACGTCGCACTCGATGGAAAATTCCTTGGAGAAATATGGTAAGTCCAAAACTGGTGATGTAGTCATTTTCCTCTTCAATTCCTCAAAAGCTTGTTGGGATTCCTTCCTCCAATTGAACCCGTCTTTCTTGGTAAGTTCAATAAGTGGTTTTGCAATTTTATCATAATCCTGGATAAATTTTTTGTAGTACCCGGTAAAACCAAGAAACCCTCTTACTCCTTTCACATTCTTGGGAATAGGCTACTTTAAAATGCTTTTGATTTTCGATGGATCCATAGCTACCCCTTCACATGAGATAACATGGCCTAGATACTCCACAGATTGCTATCCGAAAAAACATTTCTTCCTAACATAAAATTTATTGTCCAGTAAGAGTTGTAACACCTAAGCCAAATGTTGCTTATGTTGGTTTCAATATGAACTGTAAACCAAAATGTCGTCAAAGAAAACCAGAACGAACTTACGTAACAGAGACTTGAAAATAGAGTTCATAGTAGATTGAAATGTTGCGGGTGCGTTCATGAGTCCGAATGGCATCACTAGGTTTTCGTAATGCCCTTCATGGGTCTGAAACCCCGTTTTATAGATATCCTCTTCTCTAAACTTCATATGGTAACCCAATTTCAAATCTACCTTGGAAAAATTCTTGGCCTCACTGAACTCCTACATCAACTCATCTACCTCTAGAATTGGAAACTTGTCTGGTACCGTGAGCTAATTCAAAGCCCTGTAATCAACACATATCTGCCATGGTCGATCCTTCTTTTTAACAAAAATCACAGGACTTGAGAAGAGCCTGATATTGGGCCTGATAATCTCGGTTTCAAACAACTCTTGAATTTGTCTCTCAATCTCATCCTTGTGATGATGTGTGTGCCTATAGGGACGAATGTTCACAAGTTCTACCCCTTCCTTCAGGTTGATTGCATGGTCATTAACCCTCTTAGGCAGCAGCTCTTTTGTCTTTTGAAAAACTGACTCAAATATGAACAAAACAGCCCGCACTTCCTTTTGTTACATTGCATTCAGGGTTCCCATTTCATCAGATACAAATCCATTGATTCCTATGGATCACAACAGCCCTTCTACTTCCACTTCCTAGCGCTTGAGTATCTGTTGTAGAGCATTAAGAGAAGAGCCTTGCATATTAATTCCTTGCAAAGTGACTTCTGCTCCCATTTAGTCGAATGACATACACATCTTCTTCCAATCAACCTTCATCACTCCTAATGTTTCCAACCACGCAACTCCTAGTATTATGTCAGGTTCCCCAGTATCGAAAATATATGCATCGACACTAAACTCAACTCCATTCATTTCCAGTTTCACCTCCTTACAAACTCGGGAGAAAGACCGATGCCTATCTCCCAATCTTACTTCGAAGGTTCTAGTAGAAGTAATGGAGATTCTCATGGCTTGCACCAACCTACTAGACAAGAAAATATGACTAGCTCCATTATCTACCAAAATTAAGATAGGCATTTCATAAAGCTTACCCATCAAAACTATGGATTTCGAAGGTGAGGTCTAACCTTTTGCCATTTCTCTGAACTCAACCAAGTTGCATACCATCTCCCAATCCTCTTGTTGCTCCTCTACCTTCGTTCTTTACTGACTTTTTACCATATTATCGTCTGCGTCTCCTTCCCAAAAAGTCAATTTGTAGTTCTCGTCTAAACATTGGTGTAGTGGACCGAAGGTTTGGCCGCAATTAAAACACAACCCCTTGGCCCTTCTCTCCATAAGTTTTTCATACGACAAATTCCTTGTTCCCCTCCACTTGGTTCCACTATTTCTATTACTGTCTGTCATGGCACCTTGGAATTTACTGGGCGTTTCCCTTCCTTTACTCCTCACATTAACAAATCCTCTGTTTGAAAGATCCAAGGGATAACTGACGTTCCCATTTGCGAGCCTTGTCTAGAAGGTTGGGTTCCCAACCTTTGTCTTGGTTCGCTAGCGTGGATTACCCCTTCACTAATCAACTCCCTTTCTACCCTTCGCGCCACAGTCAACAACCGATTCCTAGTCAACAAGTCATGAGTCCTGACTCAATTCTTAACTTCTTCTTATAGACCACCCAGAAAATAACTCATAAATCCTTCTTCTGAGAAATGGGTGATTTGTGAGGACAACCGTTCAAACTCATCAACATATTCATCCACCGAACCACGTTGGACAACCTCTCATCGGGCTCGCAGTCCATCTGATCAAATACTCTCTCTGTCCTCTCTAGCCATCCCT
>JANIJH010000002.1:1476912-1508296 GCA_024520975.1 Erythroxylum areolatum | reverse complement strand
TGTGTTTGCAAGTCCTTTTGAGTAGCATCGTGAGATTTAAACATCCCTTCTTGAGCTGAAAGTGATGATTCTTATCTCCTAAGAGATGTTTCTATCGCCGAGACTCTTGATTCCATTCGAGTTTGCATACAATCTCTACCCTTCTATACCCTCCCAATGAAAGCACCAATTGATAGGTAATATTATAGAGATTGTATTATTTACGTATGTAAGAGTGACAATTGGAGCTAGCTCCTCTCCTCGAAAAAGAATATGCAAGCCTAGACAATCCTTCGCAATTCAGATAAACATACCCCCCGCTTTTCCAGTATAGCTATATTCCTCTTACATACTCTCTCTCCTTAACTACCTATAACAAACTCGTAACAACTTGCCTACATGGCAGACTCCCCCTTTCCCATCTTGCTCTTACGAACACAAGTTTTAATGGACTTGGGTACTATGAGATGATCACTAGGAGAAATGCTAACATTGCTAACAAACTTAGTCATGGCATGTTGTTAAAGATGCATAATGCTCTGAATTAATCATACTATGATTCAACATAATGTTTTCTCCTACCCGTTTCAGAACATGAACTGACTCAAATTTGCATTTGTTGAATTTCTTGCAGATAATATTCGACTATCCTTACGAGGTACTAACACACATAAGTGGAACATACTCGCCTTTAATGTACATGGGGCCTCGTATAATCAAGTCCCTTACTTTCTACACCAACAAAGGGAAGCATGGTCCTTTTGGGGACGAACAAGGACCCTCTTTCACCACCAATATGAACGACGGGAAAATTGTTGGATTCCATGGAAGAGAGGGTCTTTTCCTGGATGCTCTAGGTGTACATTTGATGGACGGAAATGTAAAACCAGCAAGGCATTATCTTTCTGATGCAATCACTCGAACTGAAGCAGATGTTGCAGATATAGATAACTCTCCGTGGTGTAACAAGCTAGTAGTAGCAAAACGAGGACAGATTGAAGAGGTTGCATGTGGAGTGATCAAAGAACCAGTTCCATGTGGACCAGGTCCATGGGGTGGAGATGGAGGAAGACAATGGGATGATGGAGTGTTCTCTGGGATTAAACAGATATTTGTAACGAGAACATCGGAAGCTATTTGTTCAATGCAGATTGAATACGATAGAAATGGACAATCCGTCTGGTCTGTTAAACATGGAAGCATAGGAGGAACAGCCACACACAGGGTATGTAACCAATATCTCATCAAGATAGCTTAAAATTCAAGACATTATGACCCTTTTCCAGGGTAACGGTAATAAATGTTTACGAAAAGAACAATAATTTGAAATTCCACCATTTCTGTCATTTTTCGATGACATAAAGAATGTTACTCTTGCAGGTGAAACTGGAGTACCCTCGTGAAGTACTCACATGCATATCAGGATATTATGGTCCAACAAGTAGAGATGACAGGTCAAAAGTTGTGAGGTCGCTAACATTTTACACTAGTCGAGGAAAGTACGGGCCATTCGGTGAAGAAATTGGTACCTTTTTCACTTCCACAACGACGGAGGGCAAGGTGGTGGGCTTCCATGGAAGGTGTGGAGCTTATTTGGATGCTATTGGCGTCCATATGCAACATTGGCTAGGAAATTACAGACCACCAAAGCCTTCTCTTTTGAAGTTGTTCAGTTGATTGTCGTCTGACCTCGATCCTCTTGGACAGAATAAGGACTTCCCGACAAATCAGTAATACTCGTCACTAATAAAACTCCATTCATACGTATTGTAAAACCACTTGGATCTCATATTGAGGTGCAAATTCCTCTTGAGTTTGGTATCAGATCTTCGTGCCTAATGCTTAATGCCCAATGCTTCAATCCTTCTCATTCATCCATAATATGTAATTAATCACTATAAAATGTAAACTTAAAGTGCTCCTATTCTTCTGGGTTCAGAAACAGAGGACTTGGTGCCTAGTCCAGTGTTAGAAAAGACTGTTTATAGAACAGAAAACTGATAATTGGTTTAGCCTATATTTGTTTGCAGTCCAAGAAAAGAGTAACATAGCATAATATATCAAGAGGGGAGGGGGGGTGATGTGTTTGCGGCAGGGGTTGAGCTAAAACATTATCTGGGGTAAAGATCATCATGAATTATCCTCTGCTTTGAGTTGCTTCCCAAATTTCATCAGTGCGAGTGAATATAATGTCTTTCTCCTCACTGATGTTTCATCGGCAACCAATTTGACTGCCTGAAAAAACAATTATGCAAGCCGGGGTTTAATCCCTCCCTCAAATCTTGAAGTATAAACTAGTATGGTTCAAATGTGAAAGATATGGTTAATGCACCGTAAAACATACTAAGAATAGGTTTGCAGAAGTAGAAGGTTTGTATTGTTAACTATGGTTGTGATGCGACTCTCATTTTCAAATCAGATGTCTCTAAAGAGATTGAAACCAGTTGAATTCTCACAAAAAAAATCCGAAGCATTTAGCATGATTAAAGCCACATAATCATCCATGCAATGTTAATGAACACTGATCAAAGAAAGTGTTACCATTGATAAACTATGCCCACTGGAAATCAGGTCTCCCAGTTTGTGCTCGAGCTGACTCTCTGATGGAGTTTCAACTACAGTATCTGCTTTGCCTTGAATTAACATTGTAATCTCTCCCTTTGGTTGGTGATTTGAAAATGCTTCTTTTGCTTCTCCGAGAGTACCCCGCCAAAACTTGTTAGTATAAGTAAAACGTTCATCAGTCAGAAAAGATGTATGCTCGACCTAATTGTCTCTTTATTAAAACATTATCCCAGTTTTAACATTGTTAGGAGTAAAAGAGTAGAAAGAACAACATAAAACTACCTCTTCGTGCACTTTTGTTAACTCCCGAGCCATCACACAAGGCCTGCAAAGCATTCAAATAAACTGTCACTTCCTGACATAAGGTCTCTCACCATTTTTTAAAAGACGGCAGGGAAGGACTATTTTAACATGCAAAAGCATTTTTACTAGATTTACGACCGGTTGGACCAGACGCTTAAAAATGCTGATTCATCTAACACCATATAGAGTTATTACGACAATATAACATGTTCTACAATATGAGGCGAATCACTGCTAGTAGGCTTTAATCTATATTCTCCATTTTCACCATAATGAGTAGACATGTATCAGTGTTGTCCATCAAACAACAAAAATGCTACTTACCTCGAGTCACCAAAGACGGATGAAGTTTCTTCAAGGAATTGAGAAAGCTTATGAGGAGGAACATAGAATATTTGGGTTCTTTGTTCACTTGCAGAGGTGGTCAACCTCTCTCTCCTGGGTCCAGCATGCTTTGGAAGAAATCCAACTGCAGTATTATTATGAATTAGGACCAACATGACATTGCCGGCTAACGCCAACACAAGTATTGACTCCATCAAATGTTACCAAATGTGAACTCATCGGTGGCCAAGCCTGAGGCAGAAAGAGCTGCTACTACTGCACATGGCCCAGGTATAGGAATGACAGGAATATGTTCAGCCACACATAACTTTGCCTATGTTCAAGACACATAAATCATAACCAACTTAAACAATACATCTACAAGGACCTAAATACATATTTTCAAATAGTTTCTCCTTTTTCCCTCCAAAGCAAAAAAAGGAACATACTTACCAGTTCTGCACCAGGATCACTAATGCCAGGTGTGCCTGCATCACTGACAAGTGCGACAACCTCACCCTGTTTTAACCTCTTTAAAACTGTTTGTTCTCTTTGAGATTCGTTGAACTTGTGATAACTCAGCTGAAAATCTAAATCACACCATTAGAATGGATCAAAACTCATAGGGAAAAAAAAAGTTGAACAAAAGATTCAAAATTAAAAAGTTTTCAACAAACTCACAAGTGGGGTTCTAATGTTATAGTACTGGAGCAACTTCCCCGAATGCCTTGTATCTTCTGAAAGTATCACGTCAGCAGATTTTAAGACTCGTAGAGCCCTACACGAGGGAAATTCACAGTTACAAAACAAGTTGTGCGATCACCAAAATGACCAACTACCATCGTTACCTCGAAATCCCAAATTGTAACAGCCACAGAAAAACCAGAACGAAGACACAGTCCCCATGCACTCAGATACGACTCTCTCTGTTCCTTTCATTCTATATCTAACTTAACGGGTTCTATAAATTGTGAATTTTCTAATTCAAGGTGAGGGACTGAGGGGAGGTCGATACCTGAAAGTAATATCTTCAAGATTTCCAATTGGGGTTCCTACTAAGTACAACCCAGGTTTCAGTACACCCTGCAAGAGAACAGTCTGAAACAGTAAATACAAGTAAACAACGAATAAATACCAAGCAAACCCAGTTGGGTCGAAGCAAATAAAATTGTACTGAGAATTAAAGAAGCAATCTTGTCAATAAAATAGAAGAGAAAGCTTAAGCTTACACGCTTGGACGATTCTTCAGAAATCAGTACGGGGAATTCTGGGGAAACTTGAGAGTTGGAAGAGAAGCATCGTCTAGGTGAAACAGAAATTGGGCTTACAAAAGGCATAAGCTTGGTTTGCGAAGGTAAGTGGTAGTTGGCAAGTTTAGACCGCCACGAAATGGCTATCGCCATTGAAGGTACTCGTCGTATCAGCAATCCCGCGAGTTTGTGCTCAGTGGCCGATTAGTGAGTTTGTACGGACAAGGTACTCAAATCGATTGGCTCAATCTCCTGGCATACCGGGTCGGATATGCGAATCCAAATCTTTTGTACAATTTTATAATATTTTATTTTATTATATAAATCTTAATTATTTATTTATACAAATCTCATGTGAATAAATGACTGACATACATTAATCAGAATAAAAATATCATAAAATTGGACAACAAATTGGGTTAGATTAGATATGCGCAAGAAAAAAGATCTAACCGGGATGTTCCACGTGTTGAAGACTCGTTGGTTATCAAACATCCCTCACACGACGTAGTATTATCTGATATTTTCCATACGTACAGAATGCGAAACTAAGCTGAAGGGATTGGAGTGGACTGTGAAAGAATCAAAGAAGAGTGACGATGTTATGGTGCTCTTCTTGTTCTCTTCCTCGATTCTCAACCGCTTCAACTCTTTACAAGCCTTATCTTTCATGGACGCAAACTCTCAAATTACCTAAGGTCTCCATTGCTGACAACAAAACCAGGCTTGGAGTTCTCCCGGAAGGCCTTGAAGTTGTGTCCTCCCAAGACGACGACTTACAGGTAATTGAGACCAAGGATGAAAAGCAAGAGCACCTCCACGAACTCGTCAATGGAGCGGCAGGCTCTGTTGATAAGAAGAAGACAAAGAAGATTCCAGTGGAAGAAGATAGAAGTTTCGAGAGCCGTTACAAGCTTCGAAATGGAAGAGAGGTTTTGGAGGAGAAAGCGTACCTAGTGAGTGTTGCGCGCAAAGGTGAAACGGAGAATGAGGTTGGTTTTGGAATCGAGGAGTCGCTAAAGGAATTGTCTCAGCTCGCTGATACTGCTGGACTATTGGTTGTTGGTTCTACTTATCAAAAGTGAGTATCATGTACTTGTTCTTGTTCTAGTCTTTTTAGTATAATTTAGACTAGTGGTTAATCATTTTTTTTTGTTGTTATTGCAGATTGAATTCTCCAAACCCTAGAACGTATTTTGGGTCTGGCAAGGTTGCTGAAATTAAGAGTGCGATACATGCGCTTGGTGTTGAAACTGTCATTTTTGATGATGAGCTTTCTGCTGGGTAACATTCAATCCAATTTTTGCTTCTTTCTCATTATTGCTCATTTTGATTGGTTTTCGGTATGTGATAATGTGCTTAGGCAATTGCGTAATTTGGAAAAGATTTTTGGTGGGGATGTGAGAGTTTGTGATAGAACTGCTCTTATCCTTGATATTTTTAACCAGCGAGCTGCCACCCATGAGGCATCATTACAGGCAAGATAGTTATGTTTTGTATATCACTTATTTTCTGTTCTATACGTTAAAGAATGCCACTGCAGCACTTTTGCGTGTATATTTGTTGTTTGGTATAGCTAATTGGACATATTAATACTTTATAGGTCAAGTTATTCAAGTTTGATTCTGAGCTTCAATGCTACTGTCGGGTGTGATAACTATTTGGCAAAAGATGGTCTATAATGCTGATGATTATTAATATTTTTAGGTTGCGTTGGCACAAATGGAGTACCAGTTGCCTCGACTAACCAAAATGTGGACTCACCTTGAACGCCAAGCAGGAGGACAGGTGAAGGGTATGGGTGAGAAGCAAATTGAAGTTGACAAGCGTATCTTACGTACACAAGTATGTACATTTTACAAATGAAAATTTCTATTCAAATGATCTCTATTTCTTTTGCAACTTTTAATAGTTAAGGTGATTAATCTCCTTTAGGAACTTCTGTATTCTATGTTTTATGGGCTTCTTGTTCATTTTCTAGCCTTGACTAGGTCATTATTGAAATTTAAATTTAACTGGAATTTCCAACTCGTTCGTCTTTCTAGATTGGTATCTTGAAAAAAGAGTTAGAATCTGTCAGAAAGCACAGGAAGCAGTATCGTAACAGGCGGGTCTCTGTACCTGTTACTGTTGTATCCTTGGTAAGTAGAAAACTTTTATTCTATTATCTGCTCAATAAATTTCTGGCTATTGAGGTTGAGTTATGCGGATGTATACCCCAATTTTTAGGTTGGTTATACAAATGCTGGAAAGAGTACACTTTTAAACCAATTGACTGGAGCTGATGTTCTTGCTGAGGATCAGTTATTTGCAACCCTTGATCCAACTACAAGAAGAGTTCAGGTTAGTCCATTAGATTAGAAAAATTCGTCAAAGAGAAATTATTGAAAAGACTCATGATAATGTGCTCAAGAACACATTTATACTTAGTTGTGCACTTGCAGACCTAACTCCTTAGCTTATTGACCTTATTAGATGTCTTTCTTCATTTTATAGCAGATGCATTTTATACTTTTGTCTTGGTAAGCTAGTCATTAGATTTTTCAAGGTCATTTTATCGTTGAATAATATATGCTTCAAAATATTTCTTTCACGAGTTTGCATGCTAAAGCTAGTGGTAACATCACAATTATTTTCTGTGTTTCTAGATGAAGAATGGGAGCGAATTTCTTCTCACAGATACTGTTGGCTTTATTCAAAAGTTGCCAACTACACTGGTGAGGACCCTACAACTTGGATGTGAATTTCCATGTTCACCTTTCATGTCATGTTTTAATGCACTGGGATACTGAATTACTCATATTCCTGAGGTTCAGAATGGAAATTAACCTGTAAAAGTTGATCCTGGGATAAAGTACTGCAAGTTTTGTATCAATTCTGAGTGTTTTGCGCAGGTTGCTGCATTTAGAGCCACATTAGAGGAAATAACTGAGTCATCACTTCTGGTGCATGTGGTAGACATCAGGTATATTATTATCATCATTTGAAGATATTACTCAAGATGTTTGTTGGCTATCTTATATCTCTGCATTATTATGTTCAGCCATCCACTGGCGCAGCAACAGATAGATGCAGTGGACAAAGTTCTCTTGGAACTAGATGTGTCGTCAATTCCAAAAATGATGGTTTGGAACAAGGCATGATATCATTGATCTGTACCTTTTGAGTGCACCATTCTCTATAGGCTCCTTTCATTCATGTTTAATATATATACTAGCTGTCTTAGGTTTTAGAAGTATCTTTTTGTTGTTGACAATAAGTAGTTTGCAACATTCATCTGAACTTTAAATACCAAACATATGGGTTAACAATTACCCACCTGTTAAGTTGAGCTTTAGGTGTAATCATAAGGATTTACTGCTTGAAACAAGTTTTAAATTGTGTACTTTTGCTGACTTGCTATTGTTTTGATGTGTGGCTGCTGCTATTCGATGGCAGGTTGATAGGGTTAGTGATCCTCAAAACTTGAAACTGGAGGCTGAGAGAAGAGGAGATACAGTTTGTGTATCTGCTTTGACTGGTGATGGCTTACAAGAATTCTGCAATGCAGTTCTGGAAAAATTAAAGGTTTTCAGTTGGCATCGACATTTCCACTTTTTCGAGCATATACCTTTTATTCATTCATGATTACTTGATACTGCTGTATACAGGAGTCTATGGTATGGGTGGAAGCTTTGATCCCATTTGACAAAGGAGAGCTTCTCAGCACCATACATAAGGTTGGAGTGGTAGATAAAACTGTGAGTATTTTTGATACATTGTTTTCTTTCTCCTTATATTCGAGAGAGAAACTCGATTTTTGACCACATATTTTCCATTGATTTTGTCATTTTGAGCAGGAATACATGGTGAATGGGACGGTGGTCAGAGCTCATGTCCCCCTTCGCTTTGCAAGGCTGTTGACTCCTCTGAGGCAGCTGTGTAAATCTTAACACACAGCTTCCATGAACAATTCTCTAAAGCCATAAGCTGCTGCGCTATTTCTCATTTATTTGTATAGTACTTAACAAGCCAATAAACTATTCATCCGGAAGCTTTGTATTGAGAGAGAAGGAGAGGAGGTCGATGGCAGCTTATCATGTAGTTGTACATATGCTTTAAGGCTTTTTGTACAAATTATACCAAGTTTTCTGCATTATACAAAGCGTGATAGATCTGACTGCCATCATATTATGTTTAAACGAATTTGTAGTCTTTCATATCTTTCTAGAAATTTTGTTGGAGGACAATTGTGGAATATGATTTATAGATTATATGATGATTAGCTCCCTTCTTGTTAGGTTCAGCTTGTTAAAGATTGATTTCTGGAGAGGCTTATTCGATCATGACAAGAAACATCTATGTAAGTTTGTCTTGATCATTGGATGAGTTTGGTATTTGACTCTTCAAGCTTATGAAATTCGCAGGCAGTAGGTAACTATTTTCTATAGGAAATGCTCTGATGGAAAGCTGTTCTCGTAATGGGGTTGTTGCTGAATTGCTCTGATTAGGTGGAACATTTCAATTAGCTAAATATTTAATTTGCCCAATTTTTATCCCAAGCTTTTAGATTTAGTGACACGAGACCATGTTCTGTTAATTTGTCTTGACAAGGTTAATATATCCTTTATAAGTGAAAGCGAATGTGAAGTACCATTTTAGCTATTTCAGTTTTACTGGCGTGATCAAACATTGATGTAATTTCTTTAGCAAAATGTAAATATTTTTCAAATTTATCAGGAGAATAAGTTGGGGTAGGGATGGCGATAGATAGGATTTGAATACTTGAGTTCAAATTAGATTGGATGAGACAACTCTAACTTGAAGTGTGCAGATGAATAAAACTCAAAATAAGGCCTTGGAGTAGGTAGTACCTGAAACTCTCATAGCAACCAAATTCAACAAACATCCACATGGCTCGTGCATGTACACTGTTTGTACGCCTGAAGTGGCAAAAAGCAAGAAGACTTGGTCATAACTAATATGTATTGGATGCTTAGAAGGTTTCTGGCGAGCAGAGTGGTTGGTTTTGAATCTTTTCTGGTGCATATATAATATACCTGAAGTGCCTGCCTCAGTTGCTCCTATCCTATCAACAAATGGCGTTCTCCAAGAACATTGCTCCTAGTTTCATTGCCAATATTGTGCTTGCCCTCTCATTCACAATCTCCATAGCTCACCCTGGATTCTTTGGCTGGGGTGGTTACAATGGACCTTTCGGTGGTGCAGTTTCTGTTCTGTTTCCTGAATTTTATCAGTTCTCCTGCCCTCAGGTTGATGACATTGTCATGTCAGTGCTCAAACAAGCTATTGTCAAGGATCCAAGAGTTGCTGCATCTTTGCTCAGGCTTCATTTCCATGACTGCTTTGTGCAGGTTTAAACTAATCTTCCTCGTCCATATGTTTATGCGTTTTAGGTTTGTTTCACCAACGTGCACTGCGTTCTCTACAGGGCTGCGATGCATCAGTGTTATTGGATGATAGTGCAACAGTAGTGAGTGAAAAGAATGCATTACCGAACAAAAACTCTCTGAGAGGATTTGAAGTAATCGATGAGATCAAGTCTAAGTTAGAAGAAGCATGCCCAGAAACTGTTTCTTGTGCAGACGTTCTAGCTCTAGCAGCTCGTGACTCCACTCTCCTGGTGAGCTACATACACACGCCATTTTTACACTTTTGAGCTCTTGTACTAATGCTGGTCATGCACACACACACACACACATATATACAGTCTGGTGGCCCAAATTGGATCCTCCCATTAGGAAGAAGAGACTCACAGACGGCGAGTATCGCTACCGCAAACAGCAATATTCCACCGCCAAACTCCACCGTCCAAAACCTGATAACACTTTTCAAGCGTCAAGGTCTCGACGAAACCGACCTCGTCGCACTCTCTGGTTAGTTTAAACTATTCCTTTCTTGTAAACTTTCCACGCACCATATTCATCAACTTGAACATGTATGATCATCACATGAAGGAGGACATACAATTGGGGTTGCGAGGTGCACGACCTTCAAGCAGAGGCTATACAACCAGAATGGAAACAACCAACCTGACCAAACCCTTGATAAAACCTACTACGTCGGATTGAAGTCTGTGTGTCCAACATCAGGTGGTGACAATAACCTATCTCCGTTGGACTTTGCATCTCCGGCAAGCTTTGACAATGCCTACTTTAAGCTCATTCTGTGGGGCAAAGGGCTTCTCACTTCTGATGAAGTTCTCTACACGGGGAACGTAGGGGAAACTATGGACTTGGTAAAGAAATACGCTGAGGACGAAGGGATGTTCTTCGACCAATTTGCTAAATCCATGATTAAGATGGGAAGCATTAGTCCTCTCACTGGCCTTCAAGGTGTTGTTAGGAAGAATTGTAGGAGTGTCAACTGAACTTTAAGTGTGTTTTATCTCTTTAGTTATGATCTAACCTATTATGGCTACCATATTTGAATGTTAATTGCAATGTTTCTACTTATCTCTTTTTTTATCTAAATTTAAATCTCTAAATTCAAATTATAAATAAAAAGTTGTGTATATATATATAAATTCACATAATTTATATTTAAAATTAATTTGTAAATTTGTTGAAAAGACCCTTGATTCAATTTTTTTTCCTAGTAATGGACTTATTTTAGATCTTATCAAACTTCTGAAGTTGGCCACTTCATTTAATAAAACGTTCAAAAAATATACTAAATAGACAGAAAATTTGATGAGATTCACAATTAAATGTTAGGTTAATGCCAATATGACATAATTTTTATATTTTTAAATAAAAAGTATACCTCACTTTTATATAATTAATTTTTTAAAATTAATTATAAAGTGAATCTCGCATAACGGAGCTACTGTTTACACATCTTAGAAAGTAGATTCTACTTTTTACTAAAAATAAAATATAATGTCACATTAATATTGATGTGGCATTTAATAGACAGAGTATTAATCTCGCCAAATTTTTCATCAACTTAAGTTAATTTGAATATTTGACAACATTGGAATTTAATTTTAATATTTCGAAACATTACGGTTTGTTATATATTTTGTTATAAATTTTGAAATTAAAAATGAAATTTTAATCTTTTTTATTATTATAAATATTGTTTTGATTCTTATTTTATAAAATTCTAAATTTTTAAAAAATAAAACAAGAACTGTTAACTTAATTTTTAAAATTTTATTAAAACTTAACAACTTAAATTTTAATTAGATAATAAAATTATTATATTTTGATATATTATTTAATATTTTAATTTTAATAATTGTATGTCATCCTATGAAGATAGGCTAATTATAAATTACAAATTACAAATTTATTTGGTGGAGAATAGAATTTCTATTAAGTGAATTTATATTAAAATATTAAGTTGAATCTTCTCCCATTGACGAACGATTAGGACCAAAGTACAAGGTACAGCCCAGCCCAACATTCACGTCATGTCATGTCTCGAAAGTCATTAGCCATTAAAACATCGAACCAATCCAAGATCTACTACTGCTAGCTAAACAGCAAGTGTGAAGGAAGGGAACAATGCACAAGAACGTATGGCTACTCATGATAATCGCATTGTTCGCTCTATCAACTCTAATGGTGTTGTTCATGAGATCAGCATTCGACTCATGCCACTCCATAACAACAACTAGCAATCGTTTCGGTGAAGCAACCCAGGACACGCAAGTCCCGATTCGCTCTTCTTCTGTAAATGGCGGCCCAAACCCTCTCGCTTTCATGAAGTCAAAGCTCGTTCTTTTGGTCTCTCACGAGCTGTCACTTTCCGGTATGCTGTAATTTGGATTCTGGGTTTTCTTTTGCTTTTGTTTTCCGTTTGTTTCCCGAGAACAGTTATGAGTTAGTTTTGGGAAAATATGAGTAGGTGGGCCTTTGTTGTTGATGGAGCTGGCGTTTTTGCTTAGAGGAGTTGGTTCGCAAGTCGTTTGGATCACTAACCAGAGAGCTGCCGATCCTGATGAGGTCGTTTACAGTTTGGAGGGCAAATTGTTAGACAGAGGTGTACAGGTGATTTTCATTTTCATTCGAGTTATGATTTTATAGGTCAAATTAACCGAAAAGACAAAATCTATCATGAAAGATGAGAACTTCCTGTCAATGCAGTTCTATTAAAATCGTCTGAATTACCTGTTGTTGTTTGGTTTCTGACAGTTTCCTTATAGCGGGATTTGTACATTGTTAGGTCTTCTCTGCAAAAGGTCAGAAAGCTATTGAGACGGCTCTTAATGCTAATTTGGTGGTTTTGAATACTGCTGTTACTGGAAAATGGCTTGATGGTGTATTGAAAGACAAAGCTGCGGAAGTTCTTCCAAAGGTTCTGTGGTGGATTCACGAAATGAGAGGGCATTATTTCAAGCTAGAGTATGTTAAACACCTCCCTTTTGTTGCAGGTGCCATGATTGATTCGCATGCAACAACAGAATACTGGAAAAACAGGACCCAGCATCAGTTAGGGTATGGTTCTTAGTTTTCTCTGGTGTAAAGGTTGATTTAGTTTTTGTTCCATCTAAGCTCATTGTTATAACCTTTTCATTTCCAGGATTAAGATGCCTAAAACATATGTGGTACACCTTGGAAATAGCAAGGATTTAATGGAAGTGGCTGAAGATGGTGTCGCCAAAAGGGTTCTCCGTGAACATGTTCGTGAGTCTCTGGGAGTCCATGATGATGATATACTCTTTGCCATCATAAATAGTATGTTCTTCTTATCGTAGTTTTACTAGGCTATACAGTGCAATCTGTTGTAGAATGTTGCCACCTTAAAAATCCAACTTTTATAGAAGAGTTCTAGTTTTACGCTAATCATAGGTTTCATTCTAGTAAGTTCTAGGCATTATTTTGATGCAGGTGTTTCACGCGGAAAGGGTCAGGATCTTTTTCTTCGTGCTTTTAAGGAGAGTCTGCAACTAATCCAAGAAAAGAAACTGCTGGTGCCATCAATTCATGCCGTAATTGTTGGAAGTGATGTGAATGCTCAAACAAATTTTGAAATGGAGTTACGTAAGTTTGTTGTGGATAACAAGATTCAGGATCGTGTTCACTTCGTCAACAAAACCCTGACAGTGGCTCCATATTTGGCTTCTATCGATGTTCTTGTTCAGAACTCTCAGGTTCAAACTCTTGATTCAGTTTCCTGTTTGGAAATCAATAAACTGTCATATTTTGCTTGAAAATATATTCAATGAGAAAACGTGGGGCTATCTTTGTCTACCAATTGAGAAAAGGTACTAAATTTTAGTTGAGAAGGAACATGAGTTTCCTTTTACTTTGATGGAGGAGTCTTCTGTGGAGAAACAAACATATTCTTTTGTTCCATTTGAAGAGCGTTGTTGACATTGTGTTCTTAACACACCTTCATGGCTTTCTCGTTTCACTCTTAACTCCAAGAGATCATGAGTAAACAGAAGATTACCTTGAGGCTAGGCTAGGCTCCTTTTCAAACACAACAGTATC
Organism: Erythroxylum areolatum; assembly: GCA_024520975.1. Classification (NCBI taxonomy): domain Eukaryota; kingdom Viridiplantae; phylum Streptophyta; class Magnoliopsida; order Malpighiales; family Erythroxylaceae; genus Erythroxylum; species Erythroxylum areolatum. The sequence goes on along the minus strand of JANIJH010000002.1, from coordinate 1,494,432 downwards.
AATTCATTGCTCGAAGACGTTTAGTTCAAACTTGGTAAGGACTAGACTTGTGTACCATGTTATTCAGCAAACCATATTTGTCGAGATAGTTTAGGACAGGAAACTTGCATTTATTAAGGCTTAATTGACATCTTTTTTGTATAACGTCTGTTATGGCACATATAGTGTGGTATTAAAGGAAAATAAATCAAGGTGATTATGTGAAAGTTCATTATTGGCTCTTAGACATCCTGGTTATATTTAGTGAAGGAACAAAGTTTGGCAACAGTCAGGGTCCTGCTATTCTCCCCGTTAGTTTCTTGCTACTGTAATCCATGCATTGAAGTTTTTCGTGCCTTTACTTTGGAAGATTAGAACTTGTGATTTATGTGCAGGCCCGGGGGGAGTGCTTTGGAAGGATAACAATTGAAGCTATGGCATTTCAGCTTCCTGTATTGGTAAGCTATTCTGTATATAAAGAAGGCTCTTCTTGTTTGCTTCCATATAGACAATGAACTTTTCAAACTAAGCAAGAATCAGTTTGCAATCTAATTACATCAATAACGTCTTGCCTTCAAGTCAGAGATCTATTTACCCTACATTAATGTGTTTTCTTTTGGTTCAATTGGAGCATTGACATGGGACTTGGATCGTTTTATTTGGTCAATTCTTTGTGCTTCACTAGTTATATATCATTGCCTAGACATGAATACTTGTTCAGGGCACCGCAACTTACTCCTCATATGCAGTAGAATTCTGTATCAGGTTTCTTCTTTATAGCTCAGAAAACGTGCAACATTTCAGGGCACAGCAGCTGGAGGAACAATGGAGATTGTAGTGAATGGAACAACAGGTCTGTTGCATCCTGCTGGGAAAGATGGAGTAACAACTCTTGCAAACAACATAGTGAGATTAGCCACACACGTTGAAAGAAGGCTTACAATGGGAAAGAAAGGGTATGAAAGAACCAAGGATAGATTCTTGGAACACCATATGTCCCAGAGGATTGCTGTGGTCTTGAAGGAAGTATTGGAGAAGTCAGAGTCTTCAAAAACTCAATAGAATTTGACCCTTAAACCTCACGCTTTTGTTAGATCTGTATCTCAAGGAACAGATCCTGCTTGTAAATTCATTTTCTAATTCCAGGGCCCCATGTTCAAGCGCTCAGGACAGGGTAGACATAAAAAAAACCAAGGCACTGTTTGTAGTGAATTAATTAAATTTCGAGTTGGGCCATGTATAGAGGTGGAAAATGGAAGCAAAATTATCAACACATCCATATTGTTATCAATGAAAGAGCGTCTCTTTACAGTCCTGACAATTACTTTCAACTTGGGTCTAATTCGTTTTCACAGTATATCTAACTTCTTTAGTGCCACTCCACTTTTGAAGCTTGTACTTCACCATTCTCACAATCTTGTAAAACCAGAAAGCACTCACTAGCTGCAGTCCCAATGCTGTTGCCTGATCCAATTACATAATTATGTTCCTAATCCATAAAATTAACAACATAATTTTCATTAACTGAGGTCAAGTGAGTACCTTAATAATGAATGGATTTTGGGCAGTCAGAGTAACATAGGTAAGGTAAGGTCCTCCCACCATTCTTGCAAATGAGAATATAGCTGCAAATAAAATCTGTGTCACAGCAAAAGACCACATCAGAAACTTGTGGATTAATCTCCAGAATTTCACTTTCTCGACTTAGAAACGGGAGCTGCATAGAACTCACATCAGCTGCTAAATTAAGTTCAGTGTCTCTGTAACCAAGTTCCTTGAGAAGTTCCCTTAAATGGAGGAAAGGGCTCGAGAGCTCGGTTATCCATAAAGCTGCTACCATTTCTGATCCACACTGCAAGCAGTGATAGCTTCAGCTTGCAAGCAAACATTTTAAAGAAATCTAAATATGTCTGTAGATTGTATCGGTCATCAGTGAACTGAAATATATTATATGGACTCTTAAGAAGTTGCGGATAAAAGTTTTCGAAGTTTCAGGTGTTCCGACAATTTGTCCTTCTTCCGACAACTATTAATTATATTTTTTAATTTTTTTATAATTTATCGGTTAAGTTAAGTAATTTAATTCAGACAAAGATAATAAAATGACTCAACAAATAATTTAAATAATAGATCAAAGTTTGGAAAGAAAATAGATCTCGATTAATTTAAACCAGATCCATATCGAATTTGTGATAGGGATGTTAAGGACAATCAATCACAATAATCAAAGAACAGTGCAGAAATTAAACGAACATACAGAATTACGTGGTTCACAAAAAAATGACTATGTCCACGGGTGGTTAGGATTTTTTTTTATTCACTATAAATTGTTTTCTGATAATACGATACACTAGGAGAATAGAATACAAGAGGCATAAAGTCTAGTATATTTTATCAGGCTTCATATTTCAATAGAAAAAATCCGATATGAAAGCTATATATAAAGATTAAGATCTTATATAGTTACTTACGTAATTCATAAACATAACGGATCTCTTAATTCATTAAGAATGCTTACGTGTTTAGAAAATTATAGAAAAACGTTAACTAAGTGTCTTGAAAGTTTTCGGTGAAGGTCCTGAAAAATTGAAGCTCGTTTTGATATCAAAATTGTTTCGAAAAATCAGATGAAACTGAAATAAAGTATTTTACATTTCTTTTATTTTTAATCCTTTCGTAAACGATCCGAAATAAAGTCTGTTCTGTATATTACGTTGTAATAAAGTCTGTCCTACTTGTTATGTCAGGTGGATCACCTGACTTGGAAAAACAAATGAAAGGAGTTGTTTTGAGAAATGGGTTACCTTCTGATAAGCAAGCCCAGCTCCAATTCCCACAATGCTCACCAAATGGTGAACAGCATTGTCCAGATTGAATCTCTTGTCGAAGAAGCAACACACCATGTCATATATCAGGTACGAAACACTCACTGCCAGTGCTCGCATCTTCTCAGGACACCAACAACGTTACTCAGATTTGTTCTCGAGCCACAGATAGATCAAACAAACCAAATCCAGTAGAAATCTAACTACGTACCTGACTTGGTGAAGATTTGGAAGCCAAAGGACAAACTGGGCACCTCCAATCTTGGACAGTTAGAGTAGCCAACGTCACTGCCAGAGTCGCATGAACTGTAGACACTAAACGATTACAGAACTCGAAACTACGTTTAGGTAACAGTTTCCTGAAGAACAAGAACAACGCTGTCCAGGAAACAACTCCATATACAATGATGTCAACCACAAACTTCTCCATTTTCTTGCAATTCTAAACCTCAGACAGACCAAAACAAAACGCTTTTCAGGGTGATGATTAAGTACCACAAAATCACCCTTCCCTACAAACTGCTTAGCATGTGGAAGGTATATTCTGGTTGTGAAGCGCTTGTTACATTTGAAACCTGGAATGCCTAGGAAGCTGGTTCTTGTGTTTAGTAGTTGAGTTTCCTTAAATTTATTTTATGGTTGTTAGGTGGAAGTTTGGCCACTATTGCCTTCTACCTCATTTACTAATAATATTAATTGATGTATATGCTAAATTATATTTATTGATTTGGTGTTCTAACTTCTAATTCTTCTGTATCATACTAATCTAAATTAGTTTGGTTTTGTTTAGTCTTTTCGTAAGATTTAAGTTTTCGTGCCTTTTAACAAAAATCTTCTTCAAATCAGCTCATTTATTGGCGAAAAAGTAAAGTAAATTTAGAATATAATTATTTAAAAAATAAATATATAGAAAATAAAGATATTCACGTGTGTAGATACTTATAAGTATTCTAATAGGAAAGTTTAGTAGATTCTTATTATAGTGTTTGGTATGTAACAATATTTTATAGAATGTAATTTAATTTTAACTTGTGTTTTTAATTATATTCTTACAAACCGAACAAAAATTGAAATCGTTAAATAAGAAAAAATACAAACCTAAAGAGTAAAAATATTTAAAATTTAAATATCGGTAGATACTAAAAATTTTAAAAAAAAGGGGAGCTTTTTTGTAAATTTCAAAACTTCCCTCCCTTCCTCCTATCTTTCCTTCTCCTCTTTTTTTCAAAGTTTTTTTAATTAGTTATTTTATTTATTTCAACTTTTATAATTATTGTGAATTTTTAATTTTTGTTTTTAAAATAATAATAAATATTTTTATTACTAATAATAATTATAAATTAAATAAAACTTACAAAAAAATATTTTTATATTAAATTTATTTAAATATTTTATATAATATTTATTAATAAAATATTTTATTTTTAATAATAAATAATTTTAAAATAGCCAATTTAACCCTTCCTTCTCTCTCAACTCTACGACAACTCTTTTATTTAATACCGAGTACTGTTTTGGGTAATTTTGATTTAATAATTATTAATAAATATAATTATATTTAAAATATATATTTAAAATATAAAATTTTCAAATAAATTTTGATTTAATAATTAAAATATATAAAATAAATATTATTTTTATAAATAATAATTTTTAATTTATTTATTTTAAAAAATAAAATATTTTTATTAATACTTTATTAATAAATATTATATAAAATATTAAAATAAATTTAAATAAAAATAATTTATTTTAAGTTTTATTTAATTTATAATTATTATTAGTAATAAATTTATTTATTATTATTTTAAAACAAAAAATAAAAATTCACAATATTTATAAAAGTTGAAATAAATAAAATAACTAATTAAAAAAACTTTGAAAAAAAAGGAAAATGAGAGATGAGAGAGAAGGAAGGAAATTTTAAAATTTTTTGAAAATTTTGCAAAAAATTCTCCCTATTTTTTAAAATTTACGGTATCGGTCGGTACTATTCGAAACAGGCCGGTATCGATTGGTATTTAAACCCAATACGACCTACCCTTTATTTCTTACCGATACCGGCTAGTAGTACCGATATTCATCATACTGTCTTCAACTATTCTTATTGTTCTCCTGTTATTATAATATTGAATATTTTTATCCAGAAGTTTCAATCGACAATCTTCAGGTTCGTATTTTTTTTATTTAACGATTTCAATTTTTACTTAGTTTGTAGGGATATAATTGAAAACACAAGTTAAAATTAAGCTACATTCCATGAAATACTATTACATACCAAACACTATAATAAGAATTCACCCAACTTTCCTATTAGAATTCTTATAAGTATCCAAATATGTGAATATATTTACTTTCCATATATTTATTTTTCGAGGAATCACATTCTAAATTCGTTTTACTTTCCCGCCAACCAAACGGGAAATAAATATTTTAAAAATTATTATTTATAAAATAATATTTATTATATATATTTTTAATTATTAAATCAAAACTTATTTAAAATTTATATATTTTAAAGTCATAAAATTGAGAGAAAATGAAAGGTTAAATTGGCTTTTTTAGATTAATTTTCTGTAGAAAATAATCTAAATACTATGGGGGTGCTGGGATATAGAATCCAAATAAAGTGCTACTACTTTCCCTAGATTAGGAAAATTTTTAATTTCTTAACTATTCAAAAAAATGAACCAAATGTAATAATATAAATTTTAGAAAAAAAGATTACTTTCCTAAACAAGAATCCATGCTAACCAACAAAGCCATAAATTTTGTTTTATACCAAAACAAAATTGAATATATCTGGTTTAGAGTAGCAATGATTTTCATACATCTAACTTGTGCATATATGGATGGTTTAAGATTATATTGATAACATAATTTGGTAGGACAATAAGGACTGAGCAGGGTCGAGTTGACAGAACACAAGCCCTTTTTTTTTTGAAAATTTCAGGTTAGGCTAAAAACCAACAAATAACAGTAAATGGTGTCGTTTTGTCAAAAACATATTTTGACATTTTAATTTTAAAAAACAACTTAGGTTAAATCGAGTTAAGTTAGGTTAGGGCTCCTGCATTAAGGGCCGAGCCAAGATCAAGCTTGTCCAAACTCAGCCCATTATCATCCTTAAAGATAATATTTAGTAAAAGGATGAGAAGTAAGAACATAATTTTTTATATTTTTTAGTTTTTTATGAATTAATATTTTTAAGAAATTTTTTGTGTATTTAGTTATTTATTAATTTTTACATACTTAAAATTAATAAAAAATAATATAAATTGATTTGGAATAAAAACCGATCATAACCTATTATGGATTTGGGCTAGAATTGTGTTTGAGTCTGAACAATTAAATGAACTAAAAGCCCATTTCAGCTCAGCCCAAATCATCCCGACGCCAAATTACAGGGAATCCATAACCCACACCCTCCCTACACCTTCATCGATGGTGATATGCCAAATTCCCGCGATTCAACTTCAAACCTCGCGGTTTCCGACAAATTCGGCTCTTACAAGGCACCGAAACCAAACGCCGAAGTGTTTAGATTGTACGAAAGTAAACAATCCTGAACCAACATGTCGGAATCGGAAGTTCATTATCGGGATGGGTTACGTCGGCCAATTCTTTGCTCAAAGTCTTCGAAAGGAAGAAGACTGGTGATTTTCTAACTTTTATTTAATGCAGTTCTTAGTTTTTTTCCTAATTTTTCTCTATGAAATCGATATTTGTCTAGTTAATTGATTCATGATTGAATGATTTAACTATAAGGTCGGTGTTTGGGACTTGCACAAGCTTGACGAAGAAGAAGGAACTTGAAGAAAAAGGATTTGATGTTTGCCTCTTCGATGCAAATGAGCCCAAGTCAGCAGCTTTACTTGCACTGAACTACTTATAACGTTTTGTAATAATCAAAATTGCGTTTCTTCTACCATGAAGATGCTGAATTCTACCTGTCTCCATTGGCAGATTGAGCCCTTTGAGTTTGTTGAAATCTTATACACACCTCCTTGTGTCTCTGCCTCCTGTTGTGGGTGTTGGGGATCCGGTAGTGGTTGCTTTCCCTGTTAATTTTTGTGTTTACTTAAATGTTCGCTCACCGAGTTCTGCATTTTCATCTTCGTTTGTTTCAGATTCTTAGGCATGAGGAGCTTTTGAGAGGTGTTCTAATGAATGCAAGTATTCGGTGGATTGGTTATCTTTCTTCTACCAGTACGTATGGTTTTAGCCATTGTTAAATTATGATGGTTTATTAACTTGTTACCTAGAACCCCTTCAATGCCTTTTCAACCAATTCCAGTGAAATTGCCATGCTCAAGTGTTTGAGGACTAAGTTATTGCTATTCATTATGCAAAGTGACAAGTTTGACAAAAAGAATTTCTTAATTCACATTTGAATTCATATCTTTTACCCCTCAATTGTTATTAATGATCTTCTGGCACTGTTTCATGTGAGCAGGTGTTTATGGTGCTTGGGGTGGTGCCTGGGTGGACGAGGAGTAAGTACATTTCGGATTAAACTTATGATGTTACAGACAGATATCAGACAGATGTAGTTAGATCCTTAAATTTGTTGCAGTTGCGAAACACGTCCGACAAGTGATGTGGCTAAGTCAAGGTTAGCTGCTGAAGAGGGATGGTTGAGCTTGGGTCATGGTCTTGGGATCTCAACGCAAGTATTTAGACTTGGGGGAATTTATGGCCCTGGTCGAAGGTTAGTGCCGACTTCTCTTCTCGTGTGTGAAATCCTTTCAGATTTGCCGTTTCTGCTAAATTTTCCGATCCTTCAATTGGCACTAGCAATATTGTCATTGGGGCTCAAGTGTAATTGTTATTTGCTTGATGCTTGTCTGTCTGGAACTTTTGTCTGCAAGAACTGAAGTTTCAAGCAAAATTTGGCAGTGCAGTAGACACTATAATCAAGCGAAAACCTTGGTCCAAAGGTCAGAAGTTGAGGACATCCAGGCAATACACGTCTAGGATTCATGTTGAGGACATTTGCCAAGCACTCAGGGCTAGCATCCAGATGCCGGGATCCGGGTATGCTTTCCCTGGAGCCCCATTTGGTTGTTCCAAACATAATTCACCAATTGTTCGATTTTTCGAGTATCATAGTAATGTCCTTTATAGTGTAAACGAAGTTATGGTACCTAGAAAGTTGGTGTGTACGAAATCTGCCTGTATTTCCTATTACAGAAGAACTTACAATATTGTGGATGATGATCCGGCACCACGCGAGGAGGTATTTGCGTTTGCAGAGGAATTGATTCAGAAGAAATGGCCAGGCATGGGAAAGCAAGGCACATCCTGTCAAATATCTGAATATTCTACTGAGAAGTTCAATTCAAGCGGCGAGAAACGGGTATCCAATGCACGTATGAAAAGAGAATTAGGAGTGAAGCTGCTTTACCCAAGTTACAGATCAGGACTGCTAAGCATTATTGATCGAATGGAAAACCCATTTCAATGATCTCGCTCAGGTTACTGACCAAGATAGCTTGTGAAACGTGATATTATGTACACAAATATATTAATGATAGGACCTGAAATTGGAATCTAATGTGAGTTATCCTGGAATCAATGCATGCATTTGTACCAGAAATAGTGGATTATACTCCTGAAGTTGTATTGTCAATAGTAGCAGCACATGAACTGATGGCTTTAACAACAGATGGATCAAAATATAATTAACCTATTACTTTGCCTGGAAGAGAGGGCTACCTGAGGTTGTTTCTTTTCTTTCTTTCCTCATCTTTCCCTGCTATTAGACAAAATGAGAAGGTTGTGTGGAAAGTGAGGCGAAGTCCGCTTGCACTAGAAGAACAAATAAGAAATCAGCGTAAGTTTGAAAACATAGAATAGATTTCAGATGAACTACCGAAACCCGGATATTACCACTAGGATAATCAAGCTTAAGAAATTTCACATCCAACTAATAAAAGTGTCAATCTTTGTGATGTCTTGCCCAAAACCCTCTTTTCCTTGAGGTACCCTTCTCTGGAAAGGATCTACTCCATCTGGACCCAAATGAGAAGTGCTTTCTCAAGAATGGCTTTACAGAGGACCTCCCTGCACTTGAACTAGATTCCAGCTTTGGTGAGCCTCCGTCTCGTGTGATATTCTTTTCTGGATAAAAATCATCAGAATCGCTGTCAATAGAACTGTCAACGACACGGTTTCTTGAAATTTTATGAAACTTTGCTTTTAGGTCAGCTTCAGTTCTCAAAGCCCTCTTGGACATCTTTAACACTTGTTTCTCTCCTCCTGTGCACATTGGGCAAGATGGATCATATTTGTCTATCTCTGGAGTCATCATTTCAAGGCACTCAGCATGGTATGCATGACCACATACAAGCACCGAAACGACAGGGTTCTGCCACCAAGATTTCTCATTCAATGACTTTGAGCAAGCTGCACAATTGCGCAGATCTGGGGAGGGAGAACATGAGAATCTGCTGCTTCCACCACCTATCTTGCCCAAGCCAAAGCTAAAGCGTTCACTGTCAAAAGACCACCTCTCTCTTTGAGAAGATGCCACAAGCTCAGAAAAGGTTTGCATTGACCAACAATCAGAAGAACCTCCACGGGAACCCATCACTAGATTGTGGCTACCAAGGGAGGGTCCAAGTGACGATCTTCCTTCAGATAATGAGTAATTATTTGGTGACTTCAATCCTAGAATTCGACTATCAGAAATCTGCCTGAATAGTCGATGTCCAGGTGAGCGTCGAGGCCATCTCGACGGAGTTGTGTAGGGATGAAGGAGATGACCATGGGTAGAATCAGCAACAGGAGTTAGAAATGGAGAATGAATGGTGTAAGAAAGCTTTGATGAAGATAATTCAGTGGCATCAAGCGATTCCGCCAAGCTCTTTACCTGAGATAGTGTTTCAGAGAGCGAGTTATTCAGCACAGAAAATAAAAAGCCTAGGCGGGTGAGAGGTAAGGCAGGAATTCAACTGGTCAAAACTTACCTCTACAGTGTTATTGCTTCTCAGAGATACATCTGCATCAAGAATGTTAAGAATGATTAAGTACCCCACACAAAAGGTTTCGAACAAAGTTGCAAAATTTAATCCTTATCACAACGCACAACAAAATGATATGAAGCAAATAGTTAACATGCAAAGGTCCTTCAGTACTTCGTTGCACAAATTTGTTAGTGATGTTATCTTGAGAAAAGCAATTAAAACTCTGAATCGCAGACTTGTCTCATGAGAATTATAATAGGAATATTTGTGCAGTAATCTTGGAGTTCATATCCTTCAGTTAGTAAGGTAGTGCCTACAAATAGTATTCTCTGGACCAAAGCTAATCAGATGACCATGTTTTGGCGAACAATTGCACTGCTAAGCAGGAATTTTTACACCAAACTTAAGCATTAATTAGAGGCTAAAAGTTTCAGACTATGCTAATGATTACATCTAAAAAGCTAAGGCCATTTTTTGAAGCAGCAAGAAGTACACTTCTGGCAGACATAGCAACCCACAATGCATTGGCCAGAAGTAGATAATAGAAACTACTAGAGAGTATCATGCACTGCTTAAGAAAGTGTTGAATGTGAGTTGTAGACCTGCAGAACAAAATATATTAAGAATGCCAAGGAAATGACATCATCATATGATCCCAACAATTTTCCTACGTTAACATAGTAATTCTGGGCATACCATAGCCTGAAAACAGATGCAAAAGAATTATATGACATGCTATAACCTGTAATACTTTGGATTTTATTGTTATTATATTGTCTCGAGGATGAGAACCTATTCTGCTTCACTTGGAACGACTTAATGAACCCAAATATAGAATCAAATATCTCAAGTCATGTTTTCCATCTGAATAACAGGCAGCCACTAGTTTCTAAAACAAGTTGGGAAAATAACTGGTTGTTGGGGGTGGACTGAGGACAGAAGATCAAGGGAAGCTTTAGTATCATATACAAAGGAGATCATATAATGTACCTGAAGATTGATTAGTTAAATTCAAACTTGTTCCTTGATGGACTGGTGATTTCACAGAGAAAGGAGTTCCAAAACTGTCATGCAGACTTCCCTCGTCAAAATGATTATCCTGATCAGAACCTACTAGCTCTTTGATCTCTGCACTAAGATATCTGCTGTTCTGATGAGAAGTTTGGTAAGAAGCATCCTCAACTTCACCAGCTACACGTCTTCGATTTTCCCAACGGAAGCTCCATGATGGAGAACATCTGGCATTCCTGTTCAAAGTGTTACTTTCACTTCTAATGATGAAGTCTTTATCTTTTGCCGCCTTACAGCAAGCCGATCCCATGAGTATTTGGATGCAAGGACGATCTAACCCCAGAGACAAGCTAACTCAAGCAAAGAAAGTACGAAAGAGATCTAGAGATCCCTGTAAGAGAATAATAAGAAGCTCGTGACGAATACATAATGAATATCCCAATATGTCCTAACATATAATGAAAACCAATCTCAGATCACATCTCTACATGAGGTTTTGCAATTCCTTATCATCCAGAAGGAAAGAAAACAACACATCCAATCAATAGACTTAACCACCATTTGATGAAACATTAAAGAGCACAAAATGATCGGAGACAAAAGAATTTGATGGTTCATTACATAAGAAAATTCAACTAACAAGGCGCCCTTCCCTCTTACCCCAACCCAACCCCAAAAGTATCCCCATATACTCACAAAACCTTGGAAGCAAATGAGTTCACCAAGTGTATGCAGAAAAGAAACGAAGAACAACAATGGATTTATATCCATAAAAGAATCTCTGCTATCTATGATAAGGCCAAAAAATCACTTTGTAATAACATAAGATCGTAAAGGATTAAAAGCACAAAAAACAAATGCTTGCATACTTCAATAGAAAGCTACATGACAAGGCAAAACAATAATAACCCCATTATGGGTAGAGAAAATTGCGGAATGAGACGAAAGCCCCTACCCCTAATATTCTTCATACAGATTTCCAACAACTAGGTCATATACAATAAGCCTGAAGCTTATTCTAAATCTCCGACAAATTCGATTTCACTATCGTTCGAGTAACACTTAGAAATAGATATGACCCAGATGCCCTAGTGAGTGTTTTAATCCCACATTCCTCAACTGACTAAAAACTTCTCAGTACTTCCGAATCATCAAAAGTGGCTTTCATGATCATAATTTACAAATACTATTCACAGGTCCAAACAGTAAGTCTTCGTACACGCAAATGAATTGCACGTTTTGAACAATTTAACACTCGTACTTTTCGACATACAGACGCATGCTTTAAAAAAGAAGCGTACAGGTCGGAATACTCCCAAAAAAAAAACAGGAATTAATGCGCGACAAATCATAAAAGAATATTCCAAGATCCAAATCATATAGAAACTAGGGTTTGTCGAAGTGTATCTTCACCAAACCAAAAAAAAAAAAAAACTGAAACCATAAACAAAGGCAAAAATTAAAAAAAAAACACTTCAAAGTTCAAACCTATATATAAAAAAAAAAGAGTTCTCACCGGAATAGGATTCACCAGAGCCAAACGAGAAGTTACAGAGAAAGCTTTTGTTCCATTCTTCAAATGAAGCGGACATGAGAGAAAGAGAGAGAAGAGAGCGAGTGAGCCACACAGAGAGAGAGAGAGAGAGATGCTAAAAAGAAGCAAAGCGGAGGCTTTGTATGCGACGCGAGGGACTGTAACGGCGTGGAGGACGGAGTTGGGGGTTCTGTTTGGTGTGGCGGCAAAGAGGAGGGGGCGATCGTTATAACGGCGTTAGAAAAGGGAAAGCAAAGGTGGATGAAGTGAGGAGTGAATTTGAGCAACAAATAATAATTTATTAATCAATCAACAAAAATTTAATTAAATAATTATTAGTGATGCCCACATGGGGAATTGTGCGCTCTTCTCTTCCTATGATGATGCTGTCTTTTACTTTTTCTTTGTCTTTTTTACTTTCCAGCTTCTCCTTTTTTGTCCCTTTTCCTTTAGTTTCTAACTCTTTAATTTGCATGCCATTTGCTTTTTAGCATGGCTCTAAAACGGTTAAACATCGAGTAAAATACATACAATGTCCCAAGTCTAGAAGAATATGATTCATATGGATATCATAAGCGGAATTAGTCATGTCCTAACTAGAGATGACATTTGATTTCGGGTCCTCCCCATCCGGCTCAAATTTAACGAATTAAGCTCTGAGTTAATCGGACCTCGAATAAAGCTTAAATTTAAATTGCTGAAGCTCAACTTGAGTTGAGATTTGACAATTATAAACAAAATAATGTTATTTTTATATTTTAATTAAAAATAAAAAACTTAGGCTGAGCTAATTTGGACTTAGACATAGTGTCTGTTTCAATAAGTTTATATTAATAGAGGTTTTTTTAGTAAAATATTTGTTAGTAGAGCTTTTTTAAAAAGAAATTTTCTAAGAAGTCAGTTAACTGTTTAGCTGTCATTTAAAAAGAGTTTTTTTGAAAGAACTTCTTACAATAGGCTGTTTGATAACATAAAAATAAAAAGCACTTTTAATTTTAACTATATTTTATTTTGTAATAAAATTATTTATGCATATAAATATTATTTAAAATATATTAAACAATAGACAAAGCACAATATATTAATTATTATATAATTTTAAGCCATATAAAACATAAATAAAAATATATCTAACAAAATCTTTTATATGGATTATAGTATAAGTAAAATTAATATCAAAAATTAATATTAAAATATATATAAAAAAAGTCAAATAATATTATATAAATCTCAAAATAAACGTGAAAATAAGTTTGTGGGTATTGTAAAAATTATGTGTAAAACATAAGAGCAAAAGGGACTAAAAAATAGGCTCATTAACTGATATGAAAAATCTATCTTAAAAAGTACTTTTTTGATAAGCTTTAAATTTGAGCTTCTTAAAAAGCTGTATTTGAGCTGCCAAAAAAATTATATCTACTAAAAAAGTGATTTTCTATTTTACAATAAAATAGTTATTTTTCTTTTAAAAAAATTTGCGATGAGAAAAAAAATATTTATTCACCTTTCAAAAGTTCAACCAAATAAACACTTAGGCTAATTGCCTCTAATTCAATCAGACTGAGGCTTGGGTCTAATTGGGCCTCGGGTAAACTCGAGCCATAGCATCTGGGCCCTCGCATCTCATTTTTAATTATTGGTTATTTATGTTTCAGTAGATGCCAAGAAATTATCATAACTTCGAAATTGGGACACAGACCCATTAGAGCTGGACTCGAGGGACAAGACAACATAAGATTGGCCCAACATTCTCGTAGTCAAACACGTGCAGGACAAAGTTTGTGGTCGCAGAAAACCGTACTGAGCTCACTCAAGCCAGCAGCTTATGTGATCATAAAGCTTTGATTTTTCGATTCAAGATAAGGCCTTTCCCGCCATATCTGGCCCAATTCAGTAATATAGTTTTCTTGTGTGTTTTTATGGGTAAGTGGAGATTACTTTTTATGGGTTTAATCTATAGGGCGTGAGGATTGGGTTCGAGAGAAATGAGTTCCGATCTTCGTAATGTATATTGGGATTAACCTAAATGGTATACTGCATATGATATGTCTATCCACGTTTTGGAGACCATATCCATCATATGCATGCAAATTCTGGAATTGTGTTGTTGATCTGTTTTAGCAATCTTTACTGAGTTGTTTGCAATTTTGATGATTAAGAAGACGGATTTGGCAATGATTTTGCTACGCGATGATGATACTGCAATTCTCCTTCTTGCAGAGTTAGTTTTAGTCGATCCGTTTATCTTCAACTGCGATTTGGTTACTCTACCATTCGTTTCAGCTTTCTGAGTGGTTATGTTGGAGTTGTTTCTCACATCATTTTTGATTCATGCTGTTTGAATGGCTGTGTTCCAGGTATGTCTCAGACTTTGAATAGCTGCACGATGAAAATTTGGCGTGCTTTAACAAGTGCCGGGGGATGTAAAGACAGGCCTTGTTGCGTGGTTTGCGCGCTCTACTCCTGTTTTCCTGCCAAGGCAGCATTGTCAAGTGTCAGGAATTCGAGAAAACGGCTAGTGGAAACAAAATCCTGGTTGTTTACAGGTACATGAAAGTCATGTGGTTTTCTTTCTGAAATCCTTTGGTTCCCTTCCATTTTCTTGCTAATTGAAGGGATTGTTTTCATGAGCAAGGAAAAATTGCAAGCAACGTTTGAAACAAGCCTTGTTCCAAGGCTTCTAACATGATCTTTATTTATGTAAAGTAACTGCAGCGCATTTGAAAAGCTTCTTCTTTTCTGAATTCTAGTTTCTGGACTCCAGGTGTACCTATCTTCATGTCTTAATGCTGCTTCTAGCCTTTCACATACCATTCCTTCACTACCAAGACACCGTAGATCTTACTCGTGTCCTCGAGCCAGCCATCCAGTTTCCGCTATCGACCAATAACCAGAAAACCTAGGTGTTGGTGGAGAACTTTGGCGTGCCTTCCTTATCTGATGCCACTTCACGAAACTTGGATTGAGACAGCATATCATGTACATCCCTTCCTCGAAAACTTTTGAGTTTTTAACCTATCCATTCCTTGGAGCCCTTGGGAGGTTAACAAGCTGGTTCTTGATGGCCTATTTCTTTGTTGCATAGCTTGGAGTTATGAGGAGGACGGAGTGGCCGCACTTTTACAGATTTCATGCGGGGATGGGCATGCTGTTGGAGTCTTGGAGATCTCTCTGCAGGTGATAGGAACTGTGAGCCGCTGGATGCCACTCGCTGCATGTTGGGGTAAATTGGGTACGCACTTTTGGACAGCCGTGGCGTTTGTGTACCCGTTGATCACAGCCTTGGAGTGCATACGGTGAGCTCTCGCAGGTATGTATGCCGATGTCCCATTTGCCTGCGATGCAGTGTACATCCAAATACCGTATGATTAAGGAGGAAAAGTAGACCCTTTCTATAACACAGCTGTTTCATTCCGATATTTTTCCTTCAAGAAACAACCGGTAACGATACGAAATCGATCTACGCCTAAATATCAGACTGGTAGTACCCATGTTCAAGCTCTTGGAAAACGGAAATGGGTCAATATCGGCATTCAAGCTGTCCAAAAGGACAAGGTTAAAACCTCTATTACTTAAATGTCATAAGGTGGTAGCTACCATAACCAACCAAAATTTAGACCGATTAGCATATGGATTATCTTTGCAGTCCTTCACTTTGATTAGTTTATATGTTTGTGTGGGCATGTCACTGTAATCTCACATCAGTTTGTAAGATGATGATTTAACCTCAAAAATGGAAGATGTGTTTGGTCATTTGTGCTCGTCGAACTATGGTGTCTCTTGGACAAGACAACAATGATAATCACCTATTTTCATTATTTTGTGCCTATTCTATAAAAATCTATCTATTTAATAAATAGAACTTACAAAAATTGAACGAATGAAATTGTTTTAAAACACGGAACACGTAATATTTGGTAACAAAAAATTTGTTCCCTTCAAAAGACCATTCAATTGTAAATTATGTATTCCGTATAAGTTATTTAATGAATTACTAATTTAAAAATTAAATGATGCATTTAATTTAATTGACATTACAAATTTAAAATATTTTTATATAAATTCTTTGTGTGATCGGTTTTCATTCAGAGATCTCTCTTCTACTAGGCTCTCTTGGGATGCTAGGCTCTCAGAGATTATTCATTCTGAAAAGTGGGCTTTTCTTAAGGGGAGCAGTGAGCTACAGTAAATTTGGGACTTTATCTACTTTAGACCACAAGTTTAGCATTCTGATAGTTAAGTTTGGAAAGGTCACTCATCAGGAGTCTTTTCTGTTGACTCTACATAGAACTCTCTCCGAGCTCGACGAGCAGTGGATCGTATCTACCATCTACTGTAATTTACAGAGAATATTTTGCGACACTCTTTTATCCTCTGTTTAGCATCACAGGGGCGTCTTCAGATTATAGATAGACTCCAATTTTTTGGTATTCTCTCTTCTTCGACTTGTGGGCTATGCGGCTCTTCTATAGGGACACATGATTATCTATTTTTTCAGTCAAGTTCTCTGCCCTAATTTAGGGTTCACTCTCGATGAAGACTTACACTACCTGACATTCGACTTCTTGGGTTCCCCTCCTTCAGTGGGCTTTCATCTATCTTCACCGATGAAAGGATTTTAACATATGCTATCACAGTTAGTTCTTTCTGCCACTATTTACTTTTTTTGGTATGAGAGGAATAACCACATCTTCAATAGGCGACATTGATCACCTCGTGACATTATTGAAGACATCATCGAGCTCATTCCTTCTCGGCTTCTCAGCCTCGAGTCTCATTTTCAAATACCTGATCCTCAACAAAATATCTAGAGACTTCCCACTTAGCTTTATTTTTTATATTTGAAGATCGCTTGTGGCTTATTTGTTATCTTTGTATATAATTTTTTGACTGCCTTCTTTGGCCTCTTTCTTCTTTTTTCTTATTAAACCTTTCCTTTTATTAATTTAGGGGGCGCTTGATTCACATGAGGTAATAGGAATGGTAATGTGAATGAATATAGTGAGGAATGGGAATGGATATAATCATTATAATTATGATGGTTGGTTAAAATGAAGGAATGATTACCATTGCCATTGATAGTGGTTGGTTTATAAAAAATATTGTAATTAATTAATTACAAAATGAATTGTATTTTAATTAATGAATGAATTATATTTTAATTAATTAATTACAAAATGAATTATATTTTAATTAATGAATA
>JANIJH010000002.1:1455472-1471725 GCA_024520975.1 Erythroxylum areolatum | reverse complement strand
TTTATATTAATTGTGATTATTATTTATATATAAAATATTTAAAAATTATTGTTATTTCATATTAATTGTCATTATTACTTATTATTAAGATTTTTGAAAGCATAGTTGATATTAACAGTACAACTGTATAATATACCAATATGGACTATTTTGCAATTTCTAAAAATTTTAGGGACTATTTTATAAATTTAAAAAAAATTTCGAAACGGTACCCGGTACCAACCGGTACCGGTACAATTCTGTTCCAGAACTCAATCCGATACCAAGTCCGGTACGGTATTCATAACATTGCTTGCTAGGCATAAGCAAATTAAAGATAAAAAGGCTCATTATGAACTTCGTAATGTATTGATTGAACATTTGTGGGAACGATATGGTAATTCAGAGGATTAGAGATTAAATGTGTAATAAAGATATTATATTTGTGTATGTTATTAATTTTTTGTTACAATAATATTAATTATATTTGTTAAATAATATTGTAGGATATTTTTTTAAAATAATTTGGTGTAAAAATTTGGCCTAGAATGATTGGAGTAACACTAAATTTGATATAAAATTTTAGTGTAATGGTTGGAGATGACCTTAGCTGATAGTTGATTATATCAGCGGATAACATTAGCCAATTTAACTAGCAGATAATATCAATTATTTATTAAAGATATTTGGTAAAATTATTTGTTTAATATTAGTTGTTTATGTATAAAATGACTTATAAATATATGACTTTAAAAAATTTACAAGGACGTGAGTATTCTATCTTAGTATTTTCTTAAATATTTTCATAAGAATTTATATTTCAGATATTTAATGTTAAAAAAACTAAGTTTATAAATCTAATAAAACATAATAATAATAATTCAACGTTAAATTTTCTATTAATATGAATGATGCAGCGAGCTACATCATATTAGTATTTTTATATAATATGTATAAATTTTGTTATTTAATAAATTAAAATATCTATAATTATAATATGACACATATATAATATAAATGATAATTCAAAAATTATGAAAAGATGGTATAATTGGTTTTTTATCTATTAATTTTTGGCTTATTATCCAAAAAGCGCCTTTTATGGAGCTTTTAGAAATCAGCTTATTGGGGTTAAATAAGCTAACCATAAATTATTCACCAAACACATCAATAGTTTTTTAAGATGGTCAAAAATGTTAACTTTTAGTCAATAAGCTTAAAAATAGTTGATAAATTGTTTGCCAAACACCTCCTAAGTGAAATATCTAAAAACATATACGTTCGAAAAATATTAAAAGTTTATATATACAGTGTGGCTTTCTGATCAAGCTTGATGACACATCAAATTCTCTGTTTTAGCTATCTTGTTTTTCCCATATTTTATTAAATCTCATTCATACATTTATACGAGGTTTACACAAATATATAAATAAGATTTACTGGAATAAAATAGGAACACCATAATTGAAATCGGAGATCTAATCCCGCTTGATGATGTTGCCTGTGAACTTGCCAAAAGAAAAAGAGGAAAGAGAAAGTTGTCACTCAGAATTTGATGCAACGAGTTACTATTAGCCAGATAAGGAGGGTATAATAATAACAAGCTTGTATTGATATATATATATATATATATATAATTATGATGTAAAATAAAGACCTATCTTCTTTTTTAATACTTTTAGTGTAAGAAAAGTCACCCTAATAAAGGGCGATCCCGTTCCGATCTTCAATGTGATACTTCTTCGTCTTCGGTGTAATCTAACGTATGCTTAGTCCATTATCACAACTTGCATTTCTTTTACTTTTTATTTTCTTGTGAGTTCTTGGAAGTTGAAAATGACCCCTCTATCCAAGCAATACCGATTTGCCTGCTCGATCAGGAGTCAGAATAAGCGCTAGAGCAATTCCATTGATTACGTAAAAGGAAAAAGGAGCGGCATACCACTAACATGGCCAATTGCAAGGCCTTTTAAGATCAAAAGGGGTTTGGTTGCTTCAAAGATGAAATATAGCATCAATCAATATCGGTGAAACAGCATAAAGTTCTGATCTTAGGAATCGGGGGTGAAGATTTGGGGGGAAGGTTTGTGGTCCCTTTGAGACGTAGATAACCAATGAACAGCAATCTCATGTAGTTGCTAGCTTGTTGGAAAGCAGGAACACACATGGGTTTCACTTTGTCAGGTTTCTTAGATTTCCCTATTAGAACAAGATTACTTTTCCAACGTGTTTCACTTTGATGTTGTAACTCCGGGGTCGAATTAAAGGGTCTAGCTTGCCTTTACCATCTTTTTGATCTTTCACATTGGCGTGCTTTTGGTGGAATAGATTAATACTGAATTGATTAGTTTTTGGACTGGCTTTGTCTTGAGTTGGGAGTGTTTAAACCCAACGTCATTGTTTGGAAGCTAAAACTACAGGAAAGCAAAAGTTAGGCATGCTACGCATCCAAACTACTCCATAGATTTCCTTTTCGGAAGCTGAAACCTCTCTTTCTGTAAAAGAAGCAAACAGAAACTTAGTTTCATTCATAGAAGGAATCTCCAGGTCCCAAAATGAGTATACTCTTCCTCCCAAGTTTCCTGACGACTGAATTCAGATGTTGGAAGTTCGAGAGTTCATGACACTTCCTCCAGGATTCTTGGATGAACTAAGTCTGTAACGTTCTTAATATTTGTTATGCGCTACCTAGTTGCTGCCCATATAGTCTTCCTAAAACTAAAATATTGAAGCTACTGATGAATTGTGCTTAAAGATACCAAAACAAAAAGGAAAATCCACCACGTTGTAGGTTTACTTCTTTATTCTCTGATGGGGTCAAGTACACAGATGGAGCGAAGAAAGCCGAAAAACGTGTTACAATGGTCGGTTCAAAGTGGGGTCGATAGAGGGGAACATGTCTGCTTTACAAAATAGAAAAACTTGTACTACACAGAAAAATTGGGGAAATTTAATAGGCAGACACCCTTTAAGGCTTTAATGTATATAATTTGGCACATTGTCAAAGCAGGCTTGTTAACACAGAAGCAGAGCAGACTCAACAATCACTTCTAGAATGGTCAAATGTGGTTGCCACTTGCCAGGAATGGTCGTAGTTGGTTCCTGGCAAACTGTTGATTTTTCCGGAAGGTGGAACACATGTTCATAATGCTGGTAACACCAAAATAAGCAAGTGATAGAGAAAGATAGTGAATGCTATACGCCCACAAGAAAATGGATCACTACTTCGCAAGGTGCTAACTTTTGACCACGAACCTATGCTCTTTAACTTTAGTATTCAACTCTCTGAACCACGCGAAATCAATATAGATCAGCATAGTATTTGAGTGATGCTCTCCAAGGTACTGGTTTCCAACTTTATGCATGAAAATAAACATTCTGATGCATTATTGAATCCCTAAATTGGAAGAAACAGTAAGCAAATCCTGTACTTTGGCACGCCCATGTGAGACTTTAGTGGTGAAGGGAAAAAGCATCCATCAATTTCTCACCTTTATCTTTTTACAGTTCCTTGATCTTCACATGCAACTCTCCAAAAGCAAAAAATGGGCTCCTCCAATAGCACAAAATTGTCCCTGGAGGATTACTGATGAAGTTATCGTTGCAATCAGAGAAAGAAGCCATAGAGCTCTAATATGTTGTCTTTCATGGTCTAGGTTACGAATCTTGAGACTGACGACTCATTTTCCGGGTATATAGACACTGCACCTAGCTACTGCTTTAACACAATGGTGATTCTTCTAATAAAGAAGACGCATAGTAATGGCTGTACCGAAACGAAGACCGTTGCAACCTTGCTATAAATAAAAAAACTAACTAGCATCTGTAATGTAAAAGGATGTAAGGTCCTATTACTATATATGCAGATTGGCGTGAAGTCTTAACAGCGCTCGATGACAAACTTCAAAAGGAACAGAGATGATTACGCAATTTGTTGAAACCTACATTAGCTATGCTCTTAAGATCATTTGAGGATGAATTACTTATTAAGCAATATTCAGGTCTTTCAAGAGAACCATGGAAATCCCAACATTAACAAGAACTAGCATATACTAATAATAATATCCATCAACTCTTCGTGTATCTTAAACCATACCAACCAAATTTGACAGCAACACAGTACAAAAACTATAATAAATTGCATTATTGAATGTTCCAAGAGAATAATTTATGCATATCAATCTAAAATTAATCTACACAAGTAATTATAATAGCAGACACTAATACAGTGATTATGAGAGACTTGGACTGTCATCGTACTTTAAAAAACATCATGGAAAGGTGCAAGTAATAGACAAATGCATATGTGTACAGTCTGCTAATATAAACAAGTGTAAACAAGGAGCAGAATACCCAAAAAAAGGGTTTTTTTTCCAACTTATTTAACACAGACCACGACAATACTGAAACATCTGCAGTGCCCTTCAAGTTAATTTACAAATAAAAGTTTACCCACAAGCATACAAACTCATACCTATGTACAAACTTATAGGATAACCTATACTACGGAGCTGAAGTTCAAAAAGAAGCTCTGAAAAGATAAGTTAGTAATATCATGCATCAATAATACTGTCTGATGCATAG
Organism: Erythroxylum areolatum; assembly: GCA_024520975.1. Lineage (NCBI taxonomy): Eukaryota > Viridiplantae > Streptophyta > Magnoliopsida > Malpighiales > Erythroxylaceae > Erythroxylum > Erythroxylum areolatum. Next base: position 1,467,162 of record JANIJH010000002.1, on the reverse strand, counting down.
TTCCTCGAGATTTCTCAGGCAAAAGGGGGGAAAAGAAAGAAGAAAGAGAGTGCACGGCACAAAAAGAAAGGAAAACTGACCAAATCTTCTTCTCTTGAGCATAGTAAACCTTCTGCAAAACAAGATAAAGTTAAGAGCACACTTCTCCATTTGCTGTAGCAGCTTCAGGATGGTAATGGAGCATCTCCTTCCACATCATTTCCCTTATCATCTCTTCCCCTAAATCCTCATCTATGTCAAGATCAATTGGAACTTGTGCAGGAGGGTTGCAATTGGGATCATACAGTGGGGACATGTAAGGGTGTTCAAGGGCTTCTGTAACGGTAATCCTCTTAGATGGATCGAAAACAAGCATCTTCTGTAGCAGATCAATGGCCAAAGGATGGGCGTTAGGATAAAGGCGGGAAAAGGGAGTTCCAAGGGAATATGGCAGTGACTGGATGTACTTTCTAGCCTTTGGGTTATCAATGAACTCAAGATCCTCCTCCTTTTGGCTGCCAAGGTTGTTGATAATAAGTTTAAGCTGGTTGAGACACTCTGTGCCAGGGAAAATGGGCTTTCGCCCAAGGAGCTCGGCAAAGATGCACCCAACAGACCAGACATCAATGGACCTACCATAGTTATCACAGCAGAGGAGCAGTTCGGGAGCTCGATACCATCGAGTAACAACATACTCAGTCATGAACTGGTCCTTACCACTACTAGTACGTGCCAGCCCAAAGTCGCAAATTTTTAGATCGCAATTGGCATTGATAAGTAGGTTCCCAGGCTTCAAGTCACGATGGAGTATATTTGCTGAGTGAAGATACTTCAGACCTCGAAGCAGCTGTGGAATAATGCATAAATTGTTAGGAAAAAGTGCCTAACAGACATACAAATATTCAGCACCAAATTTGTCTTCAAAATCAAAAGTTATTACCAAACTAAGCAGATTGAAAGCCTAAAAATGATAGGACATTCAAATCCTACTGTTTCAAATACCGAAAATAAAGTACTCCAGCAGCATAAAATCAGTATGCAAACAGTGGAGGAAACAAGGAAAAGTTATGTTTAGAACATGAGATGGTTCGATTCCACACCATGAGACCACCAAAACGTTAAAAAACAAACAACAAGAAACTTCAGTGCAGCAGGATAAGCTTGCTACTGAAGTAGAAGAAAATCAATTACATCTCAAAAGGCCTCCTATACAGATGATGACTGCTCATTAGTATGCTACCTTCTCAAGAGCATTCCAATGCAAAAGGGTTGAAGCTTAAGAGTGAAAATATATTAATAGCTTCAAAAAGCAATTCTTATTTAAGGGAACGACAAACTCCTCCCATCATGATTACATACTTGTCTGAAATCCACGCAAGGAAAATTATGGAACCAAATATCTTCCAGTAACCCATAAGAAAGGTCAAAATGACTAAATAAAATGTCTTTATGAGAGATGACTAAATAAAATGTCTTTGTGAGAGTCCCTAACATGTATCAGTTTTGCCCACAACGGTGTAGACCTGTTGTTAGTAAAAAATATCATATGTCAAATAATAACAAACAATTTCAGTTTTAAGGCAAACAGCAGATCTAATTTTCACCAGCATACCTCTAAGACAAACAAGAAACAAAGAACGAGAAAGATACAAGAACATTCACAGAAATTTCATCAATTACTTTGCACACTGAACAAGCCACCGTAATAAATGCTTCCACATGTTAACCTTTCTTTGATGAAATCAATGTTAAGCGTTTCGGTATTGCAATAGTATAATATACCTGAAATAGGAAGTACTGGCAATGATCATTACTAAGTGACTGAGAAGACTTTATGATTTGATGTAGATCAGTATCCATGAGTTCATACACCAAATAGACATCCTTGAAGCTTCTCCTGTTGATAGGCATCATCACATCTTTCAGAGATATCACGTTTTCATGTCGTAGATGCCGTAGAAGCCTCAGTTCCCGCAAAGTTCTGAGGGCATCAATGCGATTCTCAAAAGCATTATGGATCTTTTTTATTGCAACTTTATCATTGGTTTCTCTATTTATAGAAGAGCAAACGATACCATAAGCCCCTCGGCCAATAGGCTTGATGGGCACATACTTCGTATCAATTTCAAACAGAGCTTGCCACATGGTGTAGTAATGCTTCCCATTAATTCTAATCCCATTGGGAGGCTCAACAGGAGTTGCCATTCCCTACAAGACATCACAACTACAACTTCCTCAAAAACAGGACAAGTAAAAATATATTAAAAAAAACACATCAGTCAAGGATTCTGCAATCTAAACGTTCATGTGTCCAAATAAAACCCAAAAGATGGATCATAGACTGAGATAATTGCTGAATTCCATTATCTGCAACCAAGTTTAAAAATACCAAAACAACCACGTCCCTTGTATGCAATCACTCACAGAGTTCTTACAGAATTGGAAAAGGGAAAAAAAAATATGGGATTTGTTTCAAGTTTCCATTGAATGCTCATTGACATCATACATAACAGCACAAAGAATCCCCCCTCAGAATCTGGAAGCTCAATACAAACTAAAATTTAGAAACAAAACAATTACCAATGTCGGATATGAGAATAATTATTTCATATAAGGAAAAATACCAAATCAGGTAAACTAAAAACACAAAAAGTTCATACCTTTTTTTTTTTCCTCCAGCGCCTCACAAACACCAAAAAGTAAAACAAAAAACAGAGCTGATCCCCAAATTCGCGCTAAAAACCAAAACCCAACAACGCTTCTTCTTCTTCTCCGAATTCCCAACTCGAGCTTCCACAAACCATCATCTCTCAGTAAGTAACCGAATTCTCTAAAATAGCATCTCTAAGCTCGATCCCGCTTCGCTAAAACCTCGCAAAGCTCTCACTTTATATATGGGTATTACTCATCTAGCTGCAAGATCCATCGAGTCGTCAACATCGAAAAAGGGGTGTAAAAGATCAAGTATGTTTGACTTAAAACAGTGACTTTGACGGTGGCCAATTCGACGGTAAGTAGTAATATAATAATTCAGTGCGAAACGGAACAAGTTGCTTACCCAATCTGAAGAGCCTGTTTTTGCTCTGGACCCCATTAACCAAGTAAGATTTCATCTTTGAAGTAATCCTGCATTTTGTGTAATATGTCCGTACCGATGACGACATTTTATCCAATATTTTCGCGACCTTGTAAATATTATTTCATTTTTTGTCGGTGAAGGCACCATATCAAAACACGACACGTTTAAGATTATGTTCTTATAACCATCGAAGGCTCTCTTATGATTGGAGAAAATGTGCAATCATCTTGGCTAAATCACCAAAATTATCGATAATGTGAGCTTGTTAGAAACTCAAAACTTGTCGTCATTGAATAAGTACATGTAACATGCGATGGATGTTCACCAAAACTCTTAATTCCTAAAACTTGGTTTCAAAGTACCAAGTCATTTAGCTTATTTGATCTTAAGTCATTGAGGTATAAGACAAGGCGTCAGGTCAGGTGAATCAAACACGAAGTTACCATCTGCGTGTTTTGGCGAGAAATCAAACTCCAGCCACCAAAACCCTTTCCCGTCTCTGCAAACTTTTGAATTTTGCAGCAAGAAACAAGAAGCTCGCGGTCAAAATAACTGAATTAACTGATAAAATCTATTTTTATTGTAAATTGAATTTGTCGAAATCTTTTTTAAAAATCAAAATTTTAGATTAAGTTGAATCAAAACGTCACCTTTAAATCTCAAACTTTCGTACCTGCTTGACATTGATCGGGCTTCGTGCCCATGCTGGCTCTAGGTCCGATCCATCCATCCAGCTTACTAGTATTCCAACGTCAAAATCTACGCAAGCACAATATTGTAGGAACCAAGCATGTTCATCTCTCAAAAGATAATTGCAGAAACTTAAATGTGTTGGAAGAAGCTACTAAAAAAGAGAAATCCTCCATTGAGTAAAAGAAATAAATTTTATATGCTTTTCAAAAAGAATTCTAAAAACTCTTTAATTTTTAAAACATTCGAAAAGACTTCTCCTAAAAACTTTAAGATTTATATAAAAAATAACAATAAAATATATGCAATATAAATCTTAAACTTGTACCAATCAATCAATTGCGGTTTGATTTTTATTTTACAGTTGATAAGATAGATAGAAGTGGTGAGTTGGTTGTGTTACGGAATATTTGTAATATTTTAGTTACTGGCTTTTCTAATAATCAAATTGACTTGAAGATTGAGGAGCTTCATAAGCTAAAGTGGAGGCTAACAAGTATTTATGATTTTCCTAGCTCGAATAATAAACGAAACACATGGGAATTACTGCAAGCTCTTAGTAGAAGGTGTTCTTTACCATGAACAGTTTTTGGAACTTTTAATAATTTGCTTTCGGTAGAAGATAAAGTAGGTGGGGCTGCCTATCCTTCTCATCTCTACGAAGGATTTAAAACTTGTATTAATGACTACAATTTGAAAGATATTCCTCTCTTGGGCTTTGGTTATACATAGGAAAGGGGTTGAGGGTTGAGGTATCGACAATTTCATCATGGAGCGTCGGGATAGTCTTTTTGCAAATGAGGCATGAACTAATATTTTCCCCTATCACAAGCTCTACAATCTGGCTAGTGTTTACTTTGATCACTCCCCTATTAAATCTATTGCTTTACATGATTGGCCTTGTAAAATAGATGCCAGGTTTAAATTTGAAATAACTGGTTCATGGAAAATAATTTTTTTGAGGTGTTTGAATTATCCTGGCATGTTGGAGGGGGTTTAAATTTAATGGAAAGATTAAAAGGTTGTTGTAATAGGCTTGAAAATTGGAATAGGGACCTAGATAATAATTTTCAGGAAAAAATAAATAAAAATTAAAGCTGATTTGTTGAAGGCAAAGAGTGAGGGTGTAGATGATGATCAGGTTTCTATGTTGAAAAAGGACTTAACCAACACCCTTGTTCAGGAGTCGGTTTACAGGGCCAAATTATTTTGGTAATGCTAATACCCATTATTTTCATAAGCAAACTATGGATAGGAAACGCAGAAATCATATTCATGTGCTTTTGGATAATTTGAGTACTCCTCAAACAAGCCATGAAGCAATGAGTTTGATTGTGCTGGATTATTTTCAAAATCTTTACTCGAATTCTTGAGGTTTTGGATTTGAGAATTTTGACATGATTCAACAACTGGTAAGTGAAGAAGACAATGCTAGTTTAACTACCCCTTTTCAACTGGGAGAATTTAAGAAAGTTGTTTTTCAAATGCACCTCGAAAAAGCTCCTCGACCAGATGGCTTCAATTCAAATATTTTTCAAAAATGTTGGCATATTATTGGAGATGAAATTTTTAATCAATGCACCAATTGGCTTAATCAGGGTGAGTTTCCTTTTAATCTTAATGATTCGATTCTTGTTTTAATCCCTAAAAAAGATAAACCCGATTAGATGAAAGATTTACACTCTATTGCTTTATGTAATGTGTTGTATAAAATAATCTCAAAAGTTCTAGCTAACCATTTGAAATTATTTTACCTAAATTAATTTCATCGATGCAGCCTGCTTTTGTTCCTAGTAGACTTATTTCGGATAATATCCTTTTGGCTTTTGAGATTACCCAATATATGCAGGGCAAGGGTAGGGGTAAATTTGGTGATGATGCCCTTAAAGTTGATATAAGCAAAGCTTATGTTCTGGTAGACTAGAATTACTTACAGTTCATTTTGATTAAATTGGGCTTTCATGCAAAATGGGTGCATTGGATTATGCTTTGTGTTAAGAATGTTGCTTATTCGGTTTGCTTAAATGATCATTTAATAGAGACTATTCTTCTGCGTAGAGAGTTAAGACAGGGTGATCCCTTATCTCCTTATCTTTTTATTTTATGTGCTGAGGGTCTTTCATCTCTCTTCAAACAAGCAAAAGCTAGGGGATTTCTTCATGGCTGTATTATTAAAAAGGGGTGCACAAGTGTATCGCACTTATTGTTTGCTGATGACAATTTTTTCTTTTCTAGAGCATATCCAAGGGAGAGTCGAGTGGTAAAAAATATTTTGACTATCTATGAGAATGCTTTTGGTCAAGCCATTAATTTTAAAAAATCGGGGTTTTTTTAGCTCAAATACGAAACTTGATGTTCGGACTAATATTAAGAGGGAGCTTGGAGTGGTAACTCCTATTGATCATGGAAACTATTTAGACTTACCCTCTTTAATTTGATTTTCTCATTTATTAAAGACCGCATTCACAAACGGTTACTTAGTTGGAAGAATAAATTTCATTCAAGAGAGGATAAAGAAGTTATTATTAAAACAGTTTTTCAAGCTATTCCCTTATACCGCATGGGTGTTTTCATGATTCCGCAGTCTCTTTGTGATGAATTACAATGGATGATGAATTCTTTCTAGTGGGGATCAAAAGATGGTAATAGGTCTATTCATTGGGCTAATTAGAATAGGTTGTGTGTCCCAAAGAAATTTGGAGGTTTAGGCTTTCGAAATCTTCAATGCTTCAATTTAGCATTTTTTTGTAAACAAGGCTAGCGTTTAATTAATTATCCAGAATCTCTTCCAAGCTGTATTTTCAAATCTAAATATTTTCCTGATGAGGATTTTTCAAAAGCTTATGAAGGGTCTCACCCAAGCTTTGTATGGAAGAGTATTTGTTGTGCAAAAAAGTTGCTTACTAAAGGTACTCGGGGGGAAAATGGGAAATGGAGAAAGGATAAGAATTTTTGAAGACCCATGGTTGAATGATAATCACAATTGCTTTATCAATTCGGCCCCTCTTGATGGTACGGAGAACATGCGAGTTAGTGAGCTTCTTTCAGATAATGGGCAGACTTGGGATATGAATTTAATTAATGGAGTTTTTGCTCCGTTGGATGCAGCTCGAATTTTGAGTATCCCGATGAGTAGTAGAAGACCTTCCGATAAGCTTATTTGTCATTTCACAAAAAATGGAGTTTACTCAGTAAAAATAGGGTATAAAATTACCATTGAAAAATTCTCAAATATTCGTGATTTTTTTTTTAAGGTGATTGGAATCATCTTTGGAATAGTTTGCTCCCTCCTAAAATCAAAGATTTTTTTTGGCGAGTTTTGAGGAATTTTTTGCTATGTAAAACACAGCTTGCTGCAAGGGGTGTTCTTATTGATACACAGTGCCCAAGACGTGGAATTAGGGAAAATGAAAACCATGTGTTATTTAATTGTGTTTTTGCTGCAAACACTTGGCATATTAAAGGTGTGAATTTTGCTAATACTCATGAAGTGGATGTCATTTGGGGCTTTCTTAAGCATACAAATAAATTAAATATGCAGAAAATGGGGCCAATCTTATGGTACCATAGAAATGTTTTTATTTGGCAACAAAAATATGTTTCTCGTACTAATGTGATTTCTTTGGTGGATAACTATATTACCTCTTGGAACCAATCTCATGTTTCTTTGAGAAAAGTTTCATCTCATACTCCTGCTGTCCCACCTCAACGAAAATGGAAAAAACCAGCCCTATATTGGTTGAAATGTAATGTTAACGCTTAATTTTTCTCAAAAGCCTCGAGCACAAGTTTGACTGCTATTTTACGGGACAAAAATGGTAACTTTATTGAAGCTTTTTCTAATTTAATTACTATGGTAGTGAATCCGATTGTTGCTGAAGCCTTGGCCTTGAAGGAAGCTTTATCTTGGCTTAAAGATAAGGGCATGAATAACATTGAGGTTGAAATGGATTGTTATGAAGTTTTTTGTCTAGTTTCGGGAACTTCATTTTCAGACACTGAATTGGGGCTTATTATGTCAGATAGTATTGATTTTAAAAAGCATTTTATATCTTTGTCCTTTAAATGGGCGTATAGGGATGCTAATAAAGTAGCTCATTGCATTGCTAGGGCGGCTCTATTACAAGCTCATTATGTTTCTTGGTCTAGTCCTCGTAGTTGGCTAGATGAAGTTTTATCTGTTGATTCTTGTATTTCTACTAGCTTTGAGATTAAAGGATGTTAGTTTGGTGTACGGGGAGCCTATTGGCTCAGGGTTAGATTCATCCTCTTTCTCTTTCTATGCTTTGTGCTAGTTTTTAAAATAATATTGTTGTTTACAAAAAAAAATGGCTCATTAATAATTACGAATTTAACAATATTGAGTTCTAAATTCTGATTGATCAATTTAATTACGTCATATAAGGTATTTTTAACTCATCGTTTGATGAGAACGGTTAAGATATACCTATTTTATAAAAATTGGTCCTCATTCTAACACATACGCCTATTTTTTTTATATGTTTTTTCAACATCTAAAAGAAGGATTATTGAGAGAAATATGACAGAAATCAAGTTTCTCCATATCCGATCACTTTAAGGAATTTTTCTCAGTTACAATTATACTAATCTCATAGACCAAGGTATGTAATTCCTATTTTATATTTTAGTGCAAAACATAGAATTTTAAGATTTGGGTTAAAGGACGATTGCAGTTATATCTATGTAATAAATTATGCTTACATGTGGTATCAAAGGCTAGTTCTAAATTCTATTACTTTTCCATTAAAATATGTTTAATTCATATTATTTCCACATAATTGCTTGTTGAATCTATTGGATTATTAAAATTTTTCGTAACTCATGTTTTGTTCTGCCACATGGATCAAGTTTTATGGCATTAAAAGGGAGATATATTATGTTTATACTTGACTGTCATGCATATGTGTGTGTGTGTGTTGTTTGTTTAATTAGTCTCCTGTGTTCTTGCCGTTTATAAGCATCGAGGTGGTTTTATGAAAGAAGATGACTTTTTTTTACGATTTCCATTCATGCATTGAATAATAAATGGGTCAAGTTATGGATTAGAATTATTCACAGAGTCAGTCTATTACCAGGGCTACATGTAAGCATTTATATTTTTTGTTTTATTTCACTGATATCCACATTATTTGTTTATAGATTTGTATATGTGTACTATATGCAGCATGGATGAAGCTTATTATTATATGAAAGTTTTCGAACCCATCTATATGAGAGTTATTATTATTATTTTTATTAGTATTGTCATGTTACTATGATGTAAGTGAGCATGTACATTGCCGATTAAAGTATGATCTATTTATGCATATTGTTAATAAAGACAATCAATTGGAAAATCAAATGTAGGCTCAACAACCTAATCTACATAAGCATTCACAGAATTGCAACAATATTGGATCAGTAACAAAGTTTACAAACTCAATAACACAAAAATATTTCTCACCTCATAATGATTCGGTTGTTACAACATTATAGAATATGATGAGGTGGCCTTGCTGAGCTGTAGTTTGTTAGAAATATTTTCCTATAAAAGCAAAACAGAATTGGTTAGAATTCTCTCTATAAAAGGAGTATCTATAAATACATTTAATGAATGATTGATTTTTCTCTTTGTGTTCAAACAAACACCTTCTCTATTATTCTTTCTTTTTTATCAATTCAACAATGACTACTATATCTCTAGATTGTTAAACATTTGTTCAAATATGTATAATTTTAAGTGTATCGCTAGTTGAAGTAAATTATGTTATGAATGGTACATGCTTAATGTTGTTAGTCACCAAAATGGCCAACCTTTGATGTTTAATGGATATTAATTTATGAGATACTTTAATTAAATTACCCATGATTTACGGATGCTTATTAAGAAAAATTATATAATGAACTTATGGGTATTTGAAGTTCATTAATTATAAAATATTTTAGGATTACCTAAAGGTTAATCAATTAATTTTATAATTTGTGGACAAAAAGTGTTAATTTATATGCTTAGAATGAATGTGTTCAGTATATCAAAAGATAGCTAGCATGTTTGTTAGAGGTATATTTAATTAACAATTAAGTAATATAAAATTAGCAACACTATTGTAATTATGGTATGTGTTAAAATCACCCAAAGGAGATCTTAGATATAAACTAAATGTTTTATGTGGAATAGTTGTTTTAAATATGATTTAAGTGTTAAGTTTTATGACTCAAAGAATTAATGTGTGAGCATTATGTTATATTTTGTTGTTTATGTTCCTATTAACTTTAATTTGGTTGCTTCATTAATTCCATCCTTTAATGAATTAAATTACTCTGACCAGTGTGAACAAGTCCAATTTCACCTTGGTGTATTAGATATTGATTTGGCACTCCAAGTTGAGAAGCTAGCTGCTATTATTGATGTAAGCATTGCCGGATGAGAAATCTTTCTATAAAGCTTGAGAAACATCAAATAGATTGAGCTTAATGTTTATGCGAATGACTGTTGCTAACAACATTAAGACAATTCTTCCCAACATTGAAGTTGCTAAAGAATTTATGAAAATTGTGGAAAAGCATTCCCAATTTGTTGATAAGTCACTTGCAGGGACATTAATAGCTAAGGTAACCACTATGAAGATGATTCATGAAGCTTGCATGAACATATCATTGAAATGACAAATATAGCAACAAGACTAAAACATTGGGAATGAATTTTTCCTAGTGCAATTCATTCTTAATTCTTTGCCTCCTAAGTAGTATAGGTCATTCCAAATGAATTATAACACTATAAAGGATAAGTATAATGTGAATGAATTAGTTAGTATGCTTGTTTAAGAGGAGACAAGGCCTAAGAATCAAGGGACCTATACCATTAATTTGGTAGGCCATCAAGGAGTTGGAAAGAAGCCAAAAAGGAGTTATGGCAAAAGCAAGGGCAAACAAGGACCATTTAAAGTTAAAAAATCCTTTAGTCAAGTTCAAAAGAAGGAACATAAAGGTGATAGATGTCATTTTGCAAAAAACTTGGGCATTATTAGAAAAATTGCCTAAAACATAAAGGCTGGTATAAAAAGAAAGGTAGGCATAGTGCTTTAGTATATTTCGAATCTAATTTGATTGAAGTTCTTTATAGTATTTGGTGGATTGATTATGGTTGTACCGTTTATGTTTTAAATACCTTGTAAAGATTCCTTCCAACCTATACCACAAACTCAAATGAAAAGTTTGTTTTGATGGGAAACTGTGTCAAAGCTCCAGTTAAAGCTATAGAAACTTATCGTTTGATTTTAGATAATAGATATCATTTAGATTTATTTCAGACACTTTATGTACCTTCTGTTTCTTGTAGTTTAGTTTCCTTATCTAAACTTGATTGTGTTGGTTATACTTTCAAATTTGGGAATGGATATTTCAGTTTATCTAAAAACAATTGCCTTATTGATTCTAGTATTCTTTATGATGACCTATACAAGTTAAATCTCGATAACCTTTTTGTTGAAACCTTACTAACCATGCATCATAGTGTTGGTACTAAATGGGGTTTAATTAATGAAAGTTCAATTTTCTTGTAACATAAACGTTTATGTCATATTTTCAAAGAAAAAACTACAAAGATTGATAAAGAATGAAATTGTACTAGATCTAGACTTTACTGATTTTGATGTGTGTGTAGATTGCATTAAGGGAAAGCAAAGCAAACACACAAAGAAATGAGCCACAAGAAGCATATAGCTTCTTGAAAATCATACACACTAATATATGCGTGCCTTTTGGTATTCCATTTTTTAGTAGAGAAAAGTATTTCATCACATTTATTTATGACTTTTCATGTTATGAATATGTTTATTTATTGCACGAGAAGATTTAACAACAAATGCATTAAAGGTGTTTGTTCATGAGGTGAAAAGGTAATTAGATAAAAAGATGAAAATTGTCAGGACCAGGTTGGTGA
>JANIJH010000002.1:1426603-1455222 GCA_024520975.1 Erythroxylum areolatum | reverse complement strand
CTCATCATTGTGGATGCATTCATTGAAGTATATTGTTTATTTGTTAAATAAGGTTATTAGGAAAGTAGTTCCAAAGATTCCTTTTGAATTATAGACGGGAAGGAAACCTAGTCTAAGATACCTATATGTTTAGGACTATCCAATAGAAGTAAGAATTTATAATACGCATGAAAAGAAATTGGATGCAAGAACAATTTGTGAATTTTTTATTGGTTATCCAAAAAAGTCGATGGGGTATAGATTTTATTGTCTTAATCATACAAAAAAAATTGATAAAACTGGAAATACTAGGTTAATTGAGAATGGTGAAATCTGTGGGAGTCTTGAAAAACCACGTAATGTAGTTATTGAAGAAATAAAAGTTCTTGTTCCCCAACCCACTTCTTCAATACATGTTACTCCTACAGTTGTATAACAATTTAATAATTTATAGGAGCAACAAATAAATGATTAAATACTTCACGAAGAGCTTGTAGTTAATGAACCTATTGAACCTGTAATTAATGTTTTAATTGTAGAACAACCACAAGAAATAACATTAAGAAGGTTTTTAAAAAAAAGTCTCAAAGACTTAGAAAACTAGTTGTCTCTAATGATTATATAGTATATCTAGAAGAGTCAGAGTCAGAATTTGACCTAGGAAATAAGGAAGATTCATTTTCGTTTTCATAAGCTTTTAAAAATGTATTTCACTCATACCACGTGTGTTTCATCATTTTTTAAACCGAAGTCTAATAGAATAAGTTTTTTCAAGAAAATTAAAATGAATTTTTTAAAAAATTTTAAACATTAATTTTTTTTAAAAAAATAAACCATAGAGAAAGTCTATTTCTCATGCACTCTGCGGGCACAATTAATAATTTTGTTTATGGAAGTTGAATATAAACATTTTTGATAAGAAATGGGCTTTTATGTGGGTTCGTGATCGTCACAGCTAATAGCCTATCCATGGTAAGTGGGATATGGGCATCTTCTACTGAAAGCGACCCATTGCAATCAGTTTCACCGGGCCTCACCCTTGAAGCCTAATCCTGAGTGTAATACATTCCGACACGAACTCTTTTCCTAAACAAAAAGGAATGGCCGAAGATATTGTCGGCTCTAAAATTCTTGCCGACACACCACCGTACAGAGTCATTCATACGTATTTTTCATGCACAGCTTTTGGGACAGGACGAGAGCAAAAGGTTAGAGAAGAACATGCTTTTGTTGATGCCAACGTTTGCAAGGTCCTGTTGGGAATTTGATCCTTTGGATAAATTAATTTCTTCCAATCAAATAAAATAATTAAAATATGTAATTAAAATTTTATTAACTATATTTAACTATTAAATCAACACAAACATAAAGTATAATAATTGTGAGTTATTTCATTAAAAGGATACGCTATATATATTTTTATTATTATTTTGAGTTATTGAGTTTAGAATAAACTGTAGCATAACAAAGTTTAGAATATAACCATAAGATCCAAAAATAGACTACTTAAGACATGGTCCCTGTACAACATGATCCATGTACTAAGTGTGGGCTCCTTTGTATGAGGAATAATCAAACACAAAATCTAATTTAAGTAACCATAATATCAAATTTTGATAAGTTAAGTTCATCAGAGCTAACCCACTAATTAAATTTGGATTAATTGAAAATTACATCAAGATGAGATATTTATGGTTTAAAAAGTTTAATTGGTATCATTAAATCCATTAAATTAAAGAATTTAAAATATGATTAAAGAAGAGTATCCTTACCAATTGAATAATTTAAAATTTAATTGAAATAAATTTTTAAATAAAAATTAATTTATTTATTATAGTTTATAAAATTTGATTAATTTATAAGAACTAATCGATTATTTAATAATCCGATTATTTTTAACAACAAAGCTTATTAAAACAAATCGAACAAAAAAGTTAAAAGATTAATTGAAAAGTTGATTGGTTTAAAAATTTTATTGTGAAACCGTTTAAACCGATTTAATTTTTTAATTATTTAAATAACTAAATTCAAACTTAATTGCAACTATCTATTGATGACTCAACTTAAAATAATTCATTATCAATCTAAAACAATTCGAAACTAATCCGACTTATTGTCAATCATCATAACATCACGTATCTTAAAGGGTATGGATCTTATGCAAAGGTATCAGATCTTTTGTTCCCAACAATTTTTGTAAGTCTCATTTATTAGTTAGATGGATTTTCTTATAATGAAATAGTTACAAAGTAACGAAAACATGTTATCCTGTCTGCAATGCGTACTTTGCTACGTCATAAGACCTTACAAGATAACGGATACAATTACTCAAATATACCCCGTTTCAAAAGTTCATACCCTATGAGTGGTAATTACATTCTAAAATTATGATGGTCCCAATCTAAAGGTTCAGATACCATTTCATTATCCCCTAAGGCCTTTCTAGATAAGGGATACAATTGCTCAAATAATGTAAACTTGATAGGGAAGTGAGCTGAGGAGTCCGTGGGCAGAATAAATTAATGGAAGGAGGTGTAGAAAAGTAGGGGAATCCTGCATAATATCTCTACACCACTATCTCGTCTCATGTGGGTCTATAAAGTAATCTCGTGATAGCCTAATTGCCTATTCTTTCGTTCTCCTCATCGAGTGCTAGGTCTAGTTGCCTATTCAACTTCGATTCTACAGCACAAGGATTTAAATATGGAGAAGAAGATGAGCATTCATAGCCTAAACACAAATTGCACATTCCCTACCTACCTAGCAAAGAAAAAGAGTTTGCAACTTTTGTCAATTAGCTTTAATAAAATATATATTTTAAAGTGTTTAATTTTTAATCACTTAATAAAATGTTAATTTAATAATTATTTTTTAATTTTTAAACAATGAATAAAAATTTAATTTAATAAATCTATATTGTTCTTGGTGATATAGCTAATAGATGAACATCCATTTTGTTAAAATATAAAAAGTAAGAGTTTGTTTTACATCAGAGAAAGTGGAGAAAGAAGACTAACATATAAGTCTAGTGAGCTATTCCACCTAACATCAATTAATTTTAGAATAAAATCTCACTTAGACTTATATATGATCTAACTTTTTTCTCTTATGAATTCGTAGTTTTATTGTAAATTTTAACACATTTAGCAAATATGTTATATTAACAAAAACAAGCATTTGCCTTTATTTATATAAATTAATATTAAATTGAAAATTTTAAAGAATTTAATACTAAATTAGGCAAAAATAAAACAGTTGTGGGGTTGTTAATATAATTTTAAAAATAATATTGATTTGATTTTTGGGAGTTTTTTAAGTTATTGGAATCCTCCCAACCATACGTGTGCATTATATATAAAACAGGGCCCTGAAGGTTAAAGATTGCACCAGATCTATACATGAAGGTAGTGGAGGTGCCACCCTCCCCTCATCTCTCCAAAAGGAAAAAGGGTCATGAGCACGCCACCATTATCATCAGAGCACAGCACAAATGGACAAATCAAAGCCAAAATGGCTACTTGTCTCGATATTGGTCGTATAACCACCATTTGGCACTTGGTCTCCATGACTCCAAGTGGCCACTTCCGAGTTACTTGAGGTTGGATAAGTAATTTGCACAGGAAGAACGCAACACAAGTCACAAATTAACTTTTTTTATATATTTTAAAAATTATGGTTCGTTATAATTGTAAAAATTTTGATCCGTTTAATTTTTATTTAATTTTTAATTTTTCAATTCAATTTATTTTATAACTTTTGTTGTTAAAAATTGGTTAGTTTATTAATTAATCGATCAATTTTTATAAATGAATAAGTTCTTATAAATTAAATTAAATTAATTATTTTTTCTAATAATCACTTTTGCCAATTAAACTTTAAATATTCTGATAATAAAAAACTATTTTAATCATATTTAAAATTTTAATTTTAATTTAATTAATAATAGAAGAACACAACACTTCACAAACTCTCTTTTTATAAATATTTGTAAGATTATATCGGTATCTATCTTTCAAGTATACATCCGACAAATTGTTAGTTTATATTGATGTTTTCAAAAGTGTAATAAAATTAAATGATTTGAAAAAATTAATCTTATCAATCGAAATTTAAAATTTAATTAAAAAGAGATTGTTAAATAAAACTTAATTAGTTTATAAAAACTGATCAATTAATTAATAAATTAATCAATTTTTAATGATAAAAATTGTTAAACTAAATCAAACAAAAAAGTTTAAAAAGAATTGAAAATTTATCCCGTTTATATTTTTACTGTTAGAACGATTGAATTAGTTTGATTTTTAAAATATCAGTTTACATAAATATTCATAAATTATTTATTTAGAAGAGATATTGACTCAATACCATACTTGATTTGTTTAGTATTTGCCGAGTTTAACTTATCTTCCCATTCTTACCTACCGTGAAAAAAGAGTTTTAAACTACGTCTTGAGGATAATAAAAAGTCTCTTTTGATTAGGTTGTTTTCACATTTTTAATTGCCCTAAAGTACTAGATTCAACGTAATTGACAAATAAAGCTAGTGATTAGATTATGTTATCACTGTCTAAACCGTGATTATTGTTACGTTTTGTTTAACCAATCAAGGGAAGAGCCACCAACGCATGATTGACATCAATGTTTATTTAAATGAGAAAAGAACATAAAAAGAGGGAGTTTATACATGTGTTAGTGTTCATGAAAACGACCTCACTTTTTCAATTTTATGCTTGAAGAGGACCTTGAATAATTACCTCCCGTGATAAATGTCTGTCCATCCTTTTTTCTTTGCGTCCCAATCTATAATTATCGGGTTGTATTAACTAACAGTTGATTATATTAGAATAACAAATAACATTAGTTATTTATTAAAGATGTTTGGTAAAATTAGTTATTTAATATTAACTATTTAGTGTAAAATGACTTTTGAAAGTATGACTTAAAAAAATTTATAAGGTTATGATTAAATATTTAATTTTACAAAAATTAAGTTTTTAACTCTGATAAAAAATATATAACATTTTTTAAAATATTGTCACCGTAACACATTTTTTATTTTGTAACAAAAAAATTTATTTCAATAGTATAACAATACTCTCAAATTTTGTAACTAAAAAACTTACTTCATTGTAAAAAAATTTATTACTATTAAATATTTGTATGATTTTTAGTTATATTTGATTTTTAGTATAACACAATTAGCATAATTTAAAAATTATAAAAGTATCATATCATACAAGTAGAAGAAAGTCACAAATACTCCGATAAACTAATTAGAAACAAACAAGAGGAAGAATTCAAGAATTGGAGTTGATTGAGAAGGGGTAGTCATCAACTGCTCCTTTTGACGACGAGTGTTGAATTATTTTAGACTCCCAACGATTCATGCTAATCTTGGACGGTATAATTGATTTTTTATCTATTAATTTTTGGTTCAATATTTCAAACACTTCTTTTATAAAGTTTTTTTAAAATTAGCTTGTTGCAGTTAAATAAGCTAACTAATGGACTATTCACTAAATACATTCATTAATTTTTTAAGATAATCAAACGATTAACTTGTGTCAATCAACTCAAAAACAATTGATAAGTTATTTACCAAACAAGCCTTTTTATATTTTATAATGATAACAAGTTTTGAGAATAAGGAGAGAAAATCTACTTTAGATAGCTTATTATTGCACATATACCTAATTTATTCATATTATCATTATATCTGATCTGAATTTCTGCAATAAAGTGAAGTCTGGAGAAGTATGATAATACGCAACCTTACTTTTACATGTTTAATTAATTAGTATCCATAAAAAATATTTAATAAGGTCTTCAAAGAGTGTAGCCCAACTAATAGAATTTGTGTTTTATATACTTACTAGTTAAAAGATTCAATTAAAACATGTTGAATATACAAATGTCAATTAGATTAAATTTATTATTAAATTTTAATCTAACAACTCTTTACACCACTTATTCACAAAAAGTAAATTTTAATAAATTATTAAGGATAGTTGTTCACAAAATGTTAAATTAATAAATTATTAACATAATTGAAGTTTTAAATTGAACTATTTCAAATGATTAGTCATCTAATTAAAAATTTTAAAAATTAAAAATTAAATTAAAAAATCGGCAATTTAGGATTGGATTTTGTATTTATTACATATTTGCAGATTCAATTCTCCGAAGGTAGACCTTGGAGTTTAGTGGACTAAGGCCATCTCCAACCAAGGCACCAAAACACTAAATTTATGTACCAAAAGTTATGAAAAGACAACTTTTTTCATTTATTTTTTAACATATTTCTTTTATGTCTTTTTCAAAAATTAATTTATTTACATAATTTACTAAGTAATTAAATTTAAAATATATATTACTTTACATAAAATATATCGTTACAAAGCATATATTAAAGAATATATTATTTTACACAATATTTGTAAATACTATTAATTTAATATAAAGTATATAGTAAATTAAGTAAGAATAATGATTTTATTTTAATTTTTAATAAACAAATAAATAAATATAAATTGTTGTATAAATATAAATTAATTTAGTTAAGAACTAAGTTATTGTGATTGTATAAATATAAATTAATTTAGTTAATAACTAAATTATTGTGGTATATTCTTTTAAAAAAATTTGGTGTAAAAATTTAGTATAGAATAGTTGAAGTAACATCAAATTTAGTATAAAAAGATTTTTAAAATATACTCTTTTATACTAAATTTGGTGTAATGGTTAGAGATAACCTAAGCTCGTGCATATAGTTGTTGACTTAGAGGAGTTTTTGCCTGGTGTTAGTTTTCGAAGCTGTCATAACTGAATCAGCTCAGGATCTACTTAGTAAGACTTTTCACTTTTTCAGGTGAGGACACTGCCTTAGTTTTCCACAGACGCGATTGACATGTACGTAAAACACAAAGAAATGAAGAGAAAACATGCAACTATAAAGTATAGAAAACAACCTTCACCGTTTCCTATAGGTGACGGTTCCCAGGACGCCACGCAATTGAAGTTCCCGAAAGGTTAGGACTGAGATGTTAATACGACGGCAATGGTGAAAGGTACCGACAACGATCAGACTGTCAGTTAGTTTCCTTAATGTTACGGATGAAATTTGAACACCTGATCGTGTTGTTTGGCTAAGAGCAAATTGCATTAATTGTTAAGTAATTTTATCAATCGTTATTTGATAGCTGAATATCAACTATTTATTAAAAATATTTAGTAAAATTAATTATTTAATATTAACTGTTAACGTGTAAAATGTCTTTTAAAGATATGATTTAAAAAAAATATAAAATTATGAATATTATTTTTTTAGTAACGTGTAAAATATCTTTTGAAGATATGATTTAAAAAAATATAAAATCATGAATATTATTTTTTTAGTATTTCGTTGAATATTCTTATAAAAATTTAGATTTAGATATTTAATTTTAAAAAATTAATTTTATAACTTTAATAAAAACATAATAATAATAATAATAATAATAATCCAACCTTAAATTCTTTATTAATATGAATGATGCAGCGAGTTATATCATATTAGTTTTTCATATAATATGTATAAATTTTATTATTTAATAAATTAAAAATATCTATAATTATAATATGACACAAACATAATATATAGTAATTATATACTAAAAGTATTGATTTTATTAGACTCTTTATATTCAAAAACTTAATATTATGACATTTTTAA
Organism: Erythroxylum areolatum; assembly: GCA_024520975.1. NCBI lineage: Eukaryota > Viridiplantae > Streptophyta > Magnoliopsida > Malpighiales > Erythroxylaceae > Erythroxylum > Erythroxylum areolatum. The sequence goes on along the minus strand of JANIJH010000002.1, from coordinate 1,447,532 downwards.
ACGTAAACTAAGATTATAAAATTAAATAAAGATTAAAAAGTTTAATTAAACCTCTTTATTATATTATTCCAAACTTTACAATATAATTGTACGATAAAAAAAGCCAATTTTGAAAACACACAAAGCAAAAGTAAAGACTAAAGTGGAAGACAATACTGTTATTAGGTAAACAATTAACTTCAAAAGTTATTCTTCTAAACTTTTAGAAATTAACTTGTTGAGATTAAATAAGTTAACCAATAAACCATTCATTAAAGGTATCAATAATTTTATAAGATGGTAAAAAATGTAACTTTTAACCATCTTGTAAATCGTTAACTTTTTAAATAATTTTATTCTGTCATTGATATATATTATGTAAAAGAGTAAAATAGAAGGAGAAAACAAACATTGGTATAAGGTATTAAGGTCCTTAATCCAATCTATGTTCTTCTTCGTGATAGCCATTTGGTTCTTGGTCCAAGAGTTCCTTCATGTAATACTCAAACCTTTCGACCAAACTCTCAGGCACTGAAACCAGAATTCTAACAGCATCAAAATCACCAACAACCGGTAAAAACAAGCAGTAAATATCACTCGTTAAAGGACCCATCTGCAATGGCTTCCCTTCTCCAAAATCCAAATCCTCCAAACCCAGTTTGGACCACTGTGATATCACCAAACTCATTGAAAGGTCAGTTCTTACAGTTTTATCTTCCAACAAATCAACCAGCGATCTCACGTACTCGTCCGTTAGACATGATTTGGCTCGCTGCACCAACTTCACGGTCTCATGCAGGTTACTGTCCACCAAATCCTTGACAATTGACTCTGCACATCCTAGTACAAACCCATTACCGTAATATCCTTGCGGGATTTCTGGGACCAGCCTCTTTCTAACGTTGACGGAGAAGAGTAACTTCGCGTTCCGACAATGACCGAGGTCGAGTGTTCGAACCCAGGAGCGCCAAGTGTGGGAGGCCAGCGTTTCAAAGGTGGTGCACTTCAACGACGGGACGCACTGCCTTTTGAGGTGTAGGATATCGGGGGTGGTGAAGGTTAAGGAGACGGGAACCAGTGGTTGAGACCGTAAATATTGGATGATGTGGTCATTATCACTGGGGGTGTTTCTGGTAAAATGAGCGTGAGTGAAGTTTACCTGCGGGGGATTTCGGGCTCTTAACACGTGGCGCGAGTGAAATGGTTTGATTGGCAGGACTTGATTGGGCATGGTCGAAAGGTGGGCCCACGCATGTAAGAACTGCGATGTGCCTATGCCGTCACACAGACAGTGGTTGATGGCGGTGCAGAGTATCATTCCTCCACACCGGAGTTTCGTTACCTAGCAGATAATTCGTCACACTCAGTTAAAAATTTTACAGAAAAATAAGATTTTAGGAATTTAATAACACACAATCTTATTTCTATAATAATAATAAAATATTAAACCATAATAAATAATTGTAAAAATAATGCTAAAAATTAAAAAAAAAACACTTTGGATTCCAAAACTAAGACTCAGGCAGAGACTGGCAAACGACGTCGTGGGCACTTCCTGCGGCTAGTGTCCCATTATGAATCTATTGTATTGGCAGCGTCACTCTCGCTGATGCGTATGATTGAAAAAGAAAGATCAAAGTGAACAGCTTGGTACTACATTAATCTACAGTTGGATATGTTAGATGGCATTGGCGCACTATGGTTATTGGGAATCTCCACAGCTTCAAAGAATTTGATGTAGTATATTTTCATCCATTGAGCATCAACAAATATACCAGTTAATCAAACCACAAGTCAAATCAATAAATTATGGTAAAGAACTAATTCTACTTGTTAGAATGTAAAACTTGTGTGTGATTTTTTATGAAGATTTTGTTTTATGTACACAGACTGCGTGATGGGAGAGCAGCATGAAGACAGAACATTTAACAGAAAGAAAGCTCTTAATTGACTCTGAGAAGAATAAGATAAATCGTACCTGAACTACGAGGGGAGGGAAGTCCAGGAAACTCTGAGCTTCCACTCTACATAGAAACTTTCTCCAGGACCTGTTAGGTTTCCTAGAAAGTTCAAGGAGCTCTTCAGCGGTGATATCCATGAAAGCTTCAGCAAAGATAGCTCCTTCCCCGTTACAATTAATTTCAAGCTTTTGATCATCTTCTATGCTCGTTCTCAACCTTCCAGCTAATGGATAGTACTCCACAAGAACGTTAGACAGTGAAAACTTCAAGATATCTGAGCTCACGGACTTCTTATAAACATAGAGATATTTAATGGAGAACCTGAGGAAATTTTGGTCATCAAGATTGGACAGATGGAGAGAATGCTTTGGGGTTGGTTTACTTGGGGGGATTAAGACTGGTTTGTTTTGATAACAACAATCTGGTAGCTCTCGTGACATACTTCTCTCCCGAGCTTTTGCTCTGAAAACGTTTCTTTTCCTCTTTCAAGCACACTTTTTTTTATCAGAACCTGTACAGACGGTTTGGCTACAGCGACACTGAATAAAGAGAAGCTAAGAGAAACACAGGTGCTACGTAGGCAAGAGGAACGGAGATCTATGGTTGGATATGGCAGAGTACGATCAGATTCCTTTTAGGAACGGGTCTCAGGAGAGTGCGTGCAAATGGTACGCCTTTTATAGGCTCACCTTCTCATAACAAGCATCTTTCCGTACACATTTTTCATTTCCCTGTCCATATGAAATATATCGATTGAGATTTACTCCATATCATGTCTAAAAATGTATAAAAATAGAGAAACAAATGCCTAAAAAGTCGTAAGATTATTAATAACCATAAATACGGCCTGCATGGTATTTTTCTTGATTGATTGACATAAATTTACAACATGCTCGAGCTCTTAAACCAACTAATGATGAGATGGAGTACATATAGAAATTTACATTTTCTTCTTTATTTTCTTTTTTGACAATTTGTCACCAAAAGGAGCAAAATAAACTTCCCTACGCACACTAATACATGTTAGATTTAGAAGGAAGCATAGTAGCATACAGGAGGAATGGTTCAGTTTTCAACAACTAGGCTGAACAATCTATCCTGAAGAGGTTAAAGGTATTGCCACCAAATGGGTAGAGGACATACTAAAGAAAATTTCGTGCTTGAGAGGATGAGAGGCTGAATCATCAATCGCCAGTTAAGCAATACAATAATAATAGATATCATTATGTCTGATCTCGAGTAATTTTGTTTAGTAGTTGTGACCTAAACATGAGGTGAAGACACGGTCCACATACTTTTTCCTACCATTACCCTTTTTCTTCCACCAATCTTGAGCTACAGAACAGTTTAAAACGATGATTTGAACCTTGTGACTCCTCTATTCTCTATTTTTCTTCAGAATATTGTGTCCTGTTGACAATCATAAACATTGCTCAACAACAGTCTAATTTAGCTAAAACTCTTAAATTGACAGGCCAGGATTCCCGGACGCTGCGAGCTTTAATCATGTCGACAAAGGTGGAAGTGATGGGCAGCCAATACAATCTAGAATGGATTCTACCGATTCCCTTCCCAAGTAAAAGCTTAAGGAGGAGCACATGGTTAATTCCTTCCTAGCTTTATCTAATATCTATAGCCGCCTCTCTTCATTGATTTGGACTTTCTCCTTTTTAAATTACATCTTTAGGGGTTATTTTCGGTTGAAGGAATAATGCTTATGCATGATCTATGATCTAAAGCCATGGCTGATTTTCAGTTTCAAGAAGCTTTAGTTGGTTGAGAAATGATTAAGCATGATTCCCCTTGTCTTGACAAAGTAGTCAAATTGAAGCACTAAAGCTGCCAATCAAGACCCAGAAAAGGGAAATAAACTTTGACATACTAAGCAACCGAACTAGCATCAAGTTCTCCAAAACAAGGACTTCCAAATATTTAACGTCAAATTAACAAAAGCTAGAAAAGGTATGGAAAACCTAGTGGTGTTTCTTTCAAGTTTCTGCTTACTAAAAGAAGGATACATTCCCTTAGGACTTGAAGAAATCTATTTAGCTTAGGGGCATTTTGTTCTCCCCTATTAGGATAACAAGATATACCACCTATTGTCTACGTTGATCATTGCTTTTTGACCGGGGAAAAGTGGAATCAAGTTCCTGCCAACCTCATCTTAATGATACACATACACGCCCTACCCAGAGAGCATTAGCGTTAGATTCTCCAGAAACTCTATGTATTCATCTGGAAATTGCAGCATTTTGGAGTCACCACGTGCTCAACTGGGGATATTAACATTTTAAAAGCGGGCTCACCTCGTCAACCAGCAATATCAAATGACTACATGCAAATCTGCAAGCATAATCTTATTAAACGGAGCGACATATAAGCAAGAACTAATTACATGCAAGTCCGCCTGACAAATGATACCTTAGTCTTACCATGATGAAATGATAAGTGAGGATTAAGCATATAATTACAATATACCAAACTATTATTGCAACCATTATTTGAGTAAGAAAAAGAAAAAGAGAAAGAAAATACAAGTTAGATGATCGAGGGCCAGAGAGGGTCAGCTATAGCTCACCAAGTCCTGAAACTTGTTTTTCACCGATTCCAACTGATTGCAGTTGTACTGGAATGGGAAAACGGGCAGAACCAGAAATAAGGGGGTACAGTCACAATCGTGCAACACAGGAGTTTGCTTGTGTGACGTATCTCTCCCATCTATACGGATCAGAGGTTGACGATTTCTTTGCCATTTGCAAATATTTTACCTGTAGCAGGAAACCGGAGAAAAGGGCAATTGGTGTTTCAATATGATTCAACGGTGGATGTGACAACATTAATCCACAAAATGCACCACCACATGGATGCTCGAAATCGTCAGCCCAAGAATCTAAAAGCCAAAGTACTATGATCCCCAAGGAAGGCAGTGTGAATAAGCAGGATGTTAAAACAATTCGAACAGGGTAAGCTGCTGGTCATCACAATTAAGCTCTTATTGTCTTTTTTCTCCTCTCATATGAAAATTTGCAATTGTCATCAATCGTCGTGATTTTTAGAAGAGAATAAATTCTCATAACTATGCTTTTCATGTTACTGAAGCCCTGACACATTATGCATTGGAATGGTAAAGGTCATGTTAATTGGTCCAGCTTCCTCGGAGACATTTCCTGCATCAAGGGAACAAATTTATACTTCCCAGCTTATGATATGAAATTTTATTAAATGGAACAAAATGAAAATCTTTTACCATGCATCTCATGTGAGAATGTAAGCCTCGCATGAAGCGTGTGTTCAGATCCTCCAAAAATCTAACATTTATAAGTTCTTATGAGTAAGATTAATCCGAGCAATTACATACTGGAACAAGAAGCCAAGGGAGAATTCCTGCAATACTATATGGCCTATATTTAAGAGTGTACCATGGGGGAAATTTGTTACCTTCTTCAACCCCCAAGTAACTCTCTTACTTGATTCCTTAAAATCAGTAGTGTTCTCAACTTTTCCAGGCCCCAATTCAAAACTAACCCTGAAAGCATATATATACCACATTTTCATGAAGATTTGCATGAAGTGTATGCTCGTAAACAGGATCTTAGCAATTCTGTGAATTTTCATGTATCTTTATTTATTAAAAGACAAAAAGAAAAAGGCGGAGTTCATAAAAGCAGTGAAAATGTAGGCGTAATTACAAAAGCAAGACGTTCTGGGATTAGCTTTCCCGTTTCTGCTTTTCCATGGTGAGACATTTTTATACTTATTCTCTCTTGTTTTATCTGATATCCTTCACAATATACCTTCTTCTTCCCTTAAGTTAAAGCCAGCTTCCTGTCTAACTCTTCAAACGATTCAACTTGTCAGTTTTTGCACATAGAATATATGTGCCCAAGAAATAATTGTCCAAGATCCATGTTGGCATACCAAAAGACAACTAAAAAAACCATCTCTGCAAACTTATTGTCCTTGTCATTCTTCATCTAAAGAAAGCAGTCAAAAGTGAAACAAGCAAACAAGATGACAAAAGAATTACTTAAGTTCATTAGCCAATTGTCTCCTAGACTGAAATCTTGCTTATTCCTCAAGACAAAAGGGTTATATTTTTAATAGAAACACCTGTTAATTTATGGTGGCACTGGAATCTCCACAAGCACAGTGTTTGCAGTAATAGCAGAGTAGAAATCAGCTCGCACTTTGACAATCAATTCAGCCTGAGAGAACCTACTGAAGTTAAGTATAGAGAGGATATGAGACTCTTAAGGCTTATACTCACCCTAAAAGGTCCCGCTCAGCGTTAATGCGAAAAGGTGGCTTGAATGCCTTGGTTATACTGTAGTTCATGACATGAAGTTCACCTTCAGGTGCCACCTATCAAAATTATCCTCCATTACTTTAAAAATATAAGTAAAAGCATGTGAGACTTACATGATTCACATTACATTTATACTAACCATAGTCAACGTCCTATCTACATCAAAACTGTGAAGATGTACTAGTTCGTGGAAATTACAATCATCCAGAATCACTCCACCTGACCGAGATGCACTGTAATCTGTGGCAAGAAGCAAATAAGTATTATACAAGGAAAATGAAATGACTTGAAAATATGCCCAATATTATGCACTGCAGTAAAGGTAGCAAAGATTTCTTGAAGAAAGAATAATAAAATTGAAAATTGTAAGGGGAACATAGCAGACATTTGTTTGTCCTAGAGTTCAAAATGACAAGTTTAGACTTTTAAAACTCAAATTTCATGAACATACTGATCACATTTTCCTAATGTATGATGCAAGAGCCATCAAACATATGAAGAGGAAGAGGCATCCGAAGATCCAAAACCATTTCTACTACCAAACTAGCATAAATTGATGCTCACCTCTTCCTACGCTCAAATCATTATTTAGAGCTAGCCGGATTTCTGGATTGCCTCCAAGATAACTTTTCATTTGAATTGTTCCATCAATTTCAGAAGTGAGTATGTATCCCTGTGTGATCAAAGTTTCTCCACACATTACTAAGGAAAAAACCACATAAGATAAATGAAATGAGAAGAAAATAGTAAACGTGATGTCTTATGGAGGTAACACTCACACTAGAGCTGAATGTGACGCTTATTTTCTCAATTACATCCACAAAGATTTCTTCTGTCTTCCTGCCCGGCTCCTTAGAAACAATAGATTTTGTGATCGCTGCTCCTGGCATCCTTTTGGCCCCTTGCTGACTGTGGATTTAAAAAGGTAATTAAACTCACCTTTCAAAGACCATAGCTGCACTTTATGTTGCTAAAACAAGTTGTTATCACAAAGAACGAAGCAGGACCAAGGCTTGGCAAATGTGCAGCATCCACTGCAATTGGCTCATTGAATACATATAGGATTTCATAACCTCAGTTGATGTTGTTTGCACATAGCCAAAATCCTGAATGCATAGAAGGAACAAATCATATTGCAAAAGTTGCGAGAGTCACTGGATAATCAAGCAAGCCTTGAGCTTTATTCACAATAAGTTAACATTTTTTGTTTCTTTTAATTGAAGATTAACATTTTTTGTTTCTTTTAAGTGAAGATACTCTTCCATCACCATTTAAAAACATCAAACTGGAAATATCATCTACCAGAGTTCTTTGACAAACATCTAATCAGATCGATCTTCACATGCAGCAGTTACAACCAAGGAAACAGAATCAAATACACGAACCATTTCAATACCAGCTTACACCATAGTAGAAACCCCGAAAACATCCAAGAAAGGAAAATTAAAGAATGAAGCGGAACTTACAATAACTTCATCCAGCAACTCATATACAGGCACAAAATTTTTGCACAATGATTCTTCATTAAGAACACCAAGATAATCTTTGATCACACGTGCAATTCTTTGTAGGAGTTCCAGAACAAGAGATGGAGAGACATTAACTCTAGTAGTAGCAACAAATAACAAACCAGCAATCTCCACATGAAAGTAGTTCACACCATTCGAGTTCTGGCAAACCAAAAAGATCAATAAAGACAGTATTGATAGATATTGTACATTACAATACGTTTTTTCATGGAAACAATCAAACACACAAATGCCAAAAAAAAAAGAAGTAGTTTTAACATGACACTGAAATCACGACATACTCCATTATTGAAGATTGAGCTCCTTAGCAGACAAAAAAAACAAAACAATAAACTAAGCGACACATCAAAACAGTTTCAACTCGATAATTTACAAAAAGAACTCACAAATATGAAATATAGGTGGACCATCTCCTCCTCCATCCTCCTTCCAGAACTTGACTTTGCGGAAGAATATCTCGGTGGTTCCTTTTTGTACTTCACTGCGATCTGCAATCGTTTCAGTGACATTACATCATATTCTTGCACATGCAATCGGCTAAAATACACCAGAATTACATGCAAATTACTCATACACATGTTAATTAAATGATCAACAGACAGATTAAGAAGAAGAGATTCCAAAATGAAAATTAAGACTCACAGTCACGGAAGACAATGCAATCGCCTCGGATAGAGAGAATGAAGAACTGCGAAACATCACCTACGTTCAATTTCAGAAACCGCTCACTCTCAACGGCGTGTGCGTGCGTAGTCTCTTACCTTATTTCTTATGTTTGGCTTCATTTAGTTTACCAGCAAAAAGAACAAGAAAAGAGAAAGCAAAGCAAAAGTGGCATGCACACGGATTCCGCGACACGTGTTCTTTCTTATTTCCCATTCTTGCTGTTTATACGGTGTCGTATATCCGGTTCATTTCCTTGAATGTGGCCGGCTCAAAGAAACGCCAATGGCCCAACTCACAACTTCTAATACAGATATACGGCTCCAAGGCCCAATAGGCACCAACTTAAGGAACGAACAGGGAAGCATTTTTTTATAACAAAAAGCTATAATTATTATTTTTAATACATATTTAACAATTTTTAATTAAATTATAGTTATATATTTAAATAATTAAATTCAATTTTTATCACAATGAAAAAATCATATCTCGTATTTAAATAATTAATTGTTTTTCAACCAAAACTATTAATATAAATCAAATTAAAAATAAAAGCTTAATTAATTAAAAAATTTATAATTAAATCGCCTACCAATTTGATATTTTAATAAGCTATTTTGAAGGCCTAAAATGATCAATTATCGAACCAAGTCTCGACCAATTGATTTAACCAAAAAGATGAAAAGGCGAACCATGACCATGAGCACGACTCACTAATCCAAAGCCCTATACTCCCGACGTGATAACGTAGCACGCGGCATGTGTCTCGTCTAGGGACAGGTGAACAGTAAACTAGCGTAGCACCGACGTAAACGGAACGGAGATCTAGCGGCACGCGAATTGAAATGGTCTCTTTCTAGAGTTAAGATGAGGGAGAAACAAACGCCGTCAGTAGCGGCAGTGTGTTGACGGTGACAAATAAAAGAAGAAAAGGACAGAGCAGTAAGCGTCGGAGTTGGACCCACCCAATAAATAATAACACGCCTATCTAAATTACGGATGTCCTCGAACACGACAGACCCGATTTGAATAGCGACCTTTTATAGTCGTGGTTGTCTTCATCATCGTATCATAATTGTATCATTGTCATCGTCATACTTCAAAATTTGCGGTCAAATAGATTACGAAAAAATTTGATAATATGCAGTTTTATTTTTATATTGTAGAAAAATTATTTTCAGTAAGTTCACATATAAATGTGACAGAAAAATTGACAGTAAATATATATATATATATCAAATAGTGACTATAATCTATTATTACTTTTTACCTTGCAAGGACCAGCTTTTTTCATTGCTAGTTGTACTATAAATCTTCCCTAATCAATGCTCTAAAAACACGACAATCTTACGATTTTATATGTTCATCGCGAGAATCTTCCCTCTACATCGGATTGTCAAACATAGCCATCATCCAATCACCACAGAATTACATCTCCATGCCTGCATATTCATGTGTAGAGTATAATTGCATCTCCATGCCAGCATATCTCTAATACTCTCTTATAGGGTCAATTCATTCCAGTTGGGAGATTAACAAAAAGCATGCCGATTGAACACATCATTAATCACCACCCGCCAGGTTGATGAGAGAGGTTAATGTAAATCAGTGTTTTGTTTGAGAAGATTAAGGAACCTCAGAGCTGTCACGCCTTAGTAGACATAAAGCGTTAGATTAATCAAGTAAAGCAAGAGGACTTGGAGGTTGCAATAGCTATAAAAAAATAATTAAACAATAACAACTAAAGTGATGGTGACCTCAAAAAGAACTCGGGAGTTCTATAATTGAAACTTCTTGTCTTTTGGTTAGTGACGTGTGGACACGTACATGCAGGGAAAGATCAAATGTTATCTCGTGATCAATGATTAAAAAATGGATAACAGAGAATGTAGGCATCATAAATTTTTAGTTGCTATTCTTTTTTTTTTAATTAAACCAATCTTAAACTCCTAAAACTTGACTCTGAGTATCATAGAATAGGTAAATCTGGAAGTTTATGATACTTCATATTTTTAAGTAACTTGTATATTTCTACATACAAAGAATTGTTAAATACTTAATTAGTCAATTGCTAATTAATTATCAATTTTTTATTTATCCTCTTTTTATGCTACTCAAATTTAAGATCTCCTGTAAGAAAGAGTCTTAAACGAGGAGTGTGCATTATTTAGGTCATTGCTCGCTATTAGTTGCTATTGTTTTCTTAAAAGAAGTAATTGTAATTTTTTGGTTACAAATGCCAGAGCTTCTATGTATTAATTCTATATAGTATTTGCTCTTTTTAGGCTAAATATTACTACTCTAAGTTGATATTATATTCTGTTTCCGTCTTTTTTCTTAATTTTAAAAAAGAAAAGTTTTTATAAGAAAATTTTTTATTGTATAATAATTTACATTTTTAAACTTTTAAATTCGATTCTTTTAACTTAAACTTAGCTAAAATAGCATAATAAATACAAGAATTAAAACTTATAATTCAAAAAATCGAATCGGTTCAGAAGATCTAACCGTAAAAATCTTGAATTGAACAATTTTTTGGTTTGGTTTCGACTTTTCAATTTTAGTTACTTAAAATAACCTTTGTTGTTAAAAATCATTCATCGGTTGATTTTCGTAGACTAATCAATTTTTATATATTAAAATAAACTAATTAATTTTTATTTGACAGCCTTTATTTTTAATTGAACTTTAAATTGAAGACAATCTTATTTTAAATTATTTAATTATACTTTATTTTAACCGATTTTATGACGATCATATGAATAATTTTTCATCAGTTTTAAAATATATTTTTAGAAAAAGAGTTATGTAATTTAAAAATATATTTTTATATAAATAAATATTTGGTTTTTCACACGCATTAAATAAAATGAGCTTATTTATAAAAAATTTCCGTACACATTTATGAATGACGAGCCACCTGACCTGACGATGCGATAATCTGTTAACTTAGATTGCTGAAATTCACATAGTGGATCCGAAGATTGCTCCACGTGTAGCGGAACTGTGTCCGAAGTTCACTAGATTCGAGCAGGAGACCACGGTCTCTGGGCCCTTGACCGTTTTAGCCAAACCTTCCTTGCTTGCTCCTGAATAAACCCTCAAGACACAGCACCAAGGTTGGTGTTCAACACTAACGGCTGATCTTAAGAACAATGTCATTTTAAATTTACTTATTAATTAAATGTAATGTATATTTTAATTATGTGTGGTTAATTAATTTAATAATTTATAAAAAATTATGTGATTTGTGATTTATTAAGTAAAATGAATAATTTATTTGATATGCAGTTAAAATGTAATTATAATAAGATCAAATAAAAATAAGATATTTTATTTTAAAATAATATTGTTTTGATTTAATTATTAAAATAATGTTATTTTATTTTAATTTTTTTAGCTTAGAAGTTAAACGGAATTTAACTTAGAATTTAATATTATTATCTTTTATTAAATTAGAATTTAATTCAAAACTCATATTGAAATTAGTGAACCTGCTTGCTAATTACTTGTTGCTAAAAAGTCTGGAAGTTCAAATTTAAGCATGTGGACTTTAATGACCATTCAGTCTCCGTTAACGTTAGGTTTGGTTAATATCTCCGCAAATAGATAACAAAATACAAAATTCTTGTGTTTAATAGTGTTAAGTTGCTGACATTGTCTATTTTTGTTCCATCAGCTTATAAAAATATAATTTTTTTTGTATCTGTCACAGAAACAAAATAGGCGAGCTATTAGACAAAAATATGCCCATATTTTTTATTCAATAACTTATTTCATTAAATTTGTAGGTTTATTATTTTATTAAATTTTTAGCTTCCTCATTTTATTTCATCATAATTAAAAATACAAATATAATTATAAAAATATTGATACAATTATAAAAAATATTTAATGTAATTTATTTTATTGTTAACTTTTACTAATTTTTTGCTATTCAATAGCTTATTTTATTAAATTTTTAGGTTTCTCTTTTTTTAATTTCTTATTTATAAATACAATTAAAAAATACTAATATAAATTATTCATTTTAAAATAATTAATAAATTATATATTTTCAATCATGTTATACAGGGACATTTTAGTTATTGACACTATTTTTTATGTTTTGTTAATTGTAACTAAACATATTTATGATATTAAGATGCACAAATTTTTTTATTTTGTTTATTACAATCAAATATTTCACTGTCTTTAATTTTTATTTTATTTTATTTTTAAATTTTTATTTTGTTTTATTTTATTATATAAATTACATAAATTACAGTAATCAAATGCAGCGTAAGTGTGTCACCGACAGTCACAGCTGCAGCATTTTTAGTCGTGGAGGATAATATACATATTTGTCGTTGACAGGCGTTGAGATGTTTGAACTGTGAAGTGTGAACTCCCTTCTCTTTCCTGGTTCTGGAAAAAGGAATTTACGCTTTCCCCAAGATTTCAACTTACATGTGATCAGCACCTTCTTTATTAAGGTCAAAGTTTTTCTGGGTTCTCTTCACAATTATACGGTGGCCCATAAATACAAGAACTCGTGAGCATCCATGCCTTTCTCTTTTTATTGCTTCACAACAGTCCAAGAACAGTAAAAGCAAAAGTCCAAGAACGACAGATCATATGGCGCCAATTCCAGAAATTTCCTTACAAGTATGGCGTCTTAGTTCTTAGATCTAAAATGCAAAACTGACAGTTAATTAATCAAGTTTATTTTAATCAAATTCGATCTTAAGCGCTTACTCCGAGGTTAGGATCGAGCGACTAAGCACTTTGAGTTCAGATTCGAGCCGAAGGATTCAACCATAACAAACCCAAACTATAGATTACTCACTCTTCTTTGGGCTCACGAAGAAGGTTAAGAGCACCGACGGAGCGTGATGATGGCCATGGCCAACTGTCTAAAAGACGTGTCTTTCTTGTAACGATCGAGTGGCAAAGAATGATACACAGGGCCTGTAAAACAAAAAGTGACAGAAAATGATAATCCAGGACAGGAGAGTAAAGTGCCTAATTGGATCAAGTAACGTGGCATTTTCAATCCATGTCCCTCACCGACTCTGTACATCACGAACCTAATCCACCATTAAAGAATAACTTTATATAGAGCCAAGCTAATAGTATATTATGTCTATCTCTCTCTCTTCAGTGATTGCTCTCTACCAGCAATCATTATTTCTTACGAGCAAGCCTACAATTGGTTTCGTGTAGTTGGAGCTACGTTAGGAGTCTGGTGGAAATGCCATTATTGTTAAGAAAGATACTAGCTTGGAAATGCCATCCTCTGTTTTGAATTAGCATGCAACGTTCATGTTTTATGTGAAACTAAGAAAGGTCTCATCAGAACCACTGCACCAAGTTAATTTCTTTGTTTTGTTTTTTTGAGTTAGGTGGAGCAACTTCTCTTCTCTAAAAAAGCACAGCTATTTAATGTAGATCTCCTCTCTCTGTTTTTCGCCCACATGAAAAGTTCAAGTCTTTCTAGCAATTAAGCATTATAGCGACAAGTCGAAGGGTAGTGGTACATTTTAACAGAAATTGCAGATAAGAGTATCAGATAAAAAGGATCCCATAAAAGTTTTCTGTCTTCTCTGTTTCTCTTCACGTTTAGCTACTCTTTTCAAATATTTCCCTCCACCTCCCGAGAGAGATACAGAGAGATGGGAACTATCTCAGTTTCCAGGTTGTTGTTGAACGTGTTCTTGATGGTCCTGGTTATGGGCTACAAGCTGATTCACTGCAGTGTAACGTATGATAGGAAGGCCATTATCATCAATGGGCAAAGGAGAATCCTCATCTCTGGCTCCATTCACTATCCCAGAAGCACTCCTGATGTATTTCCCTTTTTTTCTTCGTTTGTGTCATTCTCTTTTTCAATTTGAAATGCTTAACATGTTTAGGAACTTCTCAAAATGACATTTTGCTGGTTCTCTTGATTTGTTTCTTCCTTGATTATAGATGTGGGAAGATCTCATACAAAAGGCAAAAGATGGAGGGTTGGATGTCATTGACACTTACGTTTTCTGGAATGCCCATGAACCTTCTCCTGGCAATGTACTATCTCTAGATCTCCAAGTTTGCTTGTTTTTACTATTCTGCTTCTTCTAGTCTATTGAAACTTGCATAATCTTCGTGTTCCTGAGCTTGTTTCAGTGTCATAAGTTCAATTCGGTAATGTTTGTTTTGTAGTATAACTTTAAAGGTAGATACGACCTGGTACGCTTCATTAAGACTGTTCAGAAAGTGGGACTCTATGCTCATCTACGCATTGGACCTTACATTTGTGGAGAATGGAATTTTGGGTACGCCATTATTATGGCTTTCCTTCTAATATTTATAGCCTTTGTTGCTTTCTTCCATAGTTTGTTTCAGGTTGCAGATTGCATGCCTGACAATTTAGGATCTGTTTCGTTCTCTTTGTTCCTGTTCATATATTTTCCTTCTTTTTTTCTCTCTTTGGTTTTGCTGACTAGTTTTATTGAGAAGAACCTAATTTAAACGCTTATCACATTCTCTATCCTCCATAAATGTGTAGGGGGTTCCCTGTTTGGTTGAAATACGTTCCTGGTATTAGCTTCAGAACAGACAATGGCCCATTCAAGGTTTCTCCTTTTCCAGTTTCCATTGTTCTGAGACACTTAAATTAAAAAGGAAAAACTTTCAACTAATTAATCTATTTTTTCTTTAAATCTTCGTTCTCTTTCTGTTGCTGCAGAATGCAATGGAAGGTTTCACCCAGAAAATTGTGGAGATGATGAAAAATGAAAACTTGTTTGCATCACAGGGTGGTCCAATTATCCTCTCCCAGGTGTGTTCTCTTGGTGTCGGAACTTTAGAACTGTTCTGCAATTTGTTCTGCTGGAAGTCAAAAGCCTGTATTATATTACCAAATGAAACTAATGCTCCACGTGTTGTCTGTATTTATATTCCATTTGTAGATTGAAAATGAATTTGGAGCAGAAAGTAAGGCTCTTGGAGCTGCTGGTCAAGCATATGTAAATTGGGCTGCCAATATGGCTGTTGGGTTAAATACAGGAGTTCCATGGGTGATGTGCAAGGAAGATGATGCCCCAGATCCTGTGGTAAGCCCTCCTTTTCTCTGTGTTTCTGCCCCGACTCCTCCTCAATACTTCCATAGTTCTGTCGGAAACTGATGTTTACCTTTTTTCCTCAGTAATCTGACCTCTTACTCCCTTTGAAACTTTTGTTACAGATAAATGCATGTAATGGTTTCTATTGCGATGCTTTCACTCCCAATAAACCTTACAAGCCTACAATGTGGACTGAGGCTTGGAGTGGCTGGTAAGCGGTGATATTGTTAGCTTATACAACCAAAGTCAATCATCTCAACTTTTTTGTTTCGTGAAATAAGGTTTACAGAGTTTGGTGGTCCAGTTTACGAGCGACCGGTTCAAGATTTAGCATTTGCAGTCGCTCGTTTCATACAAAAGGGTGGCTCATACCTCAACTACTACATGGTTAGTTATTCTGCTTGATCTAAAACATGGCGTAATTACACGATTTACTTCTTAGCACATGGCTTAATTGCTGTGTTTTTTGCAGTATCACGGAGGAACCAACTTCGGACGCTCAGCAGGGGGGCCGTTTATTACGGCAAGTTATGATTATGATGCTCCAATAGATGAATATGGTAATAGCACAGATTTTCATCCCTGTTAAAAGTGGAAATGTCTTACTCCAGAGTGTTAGCAAAGCTGAGATAACTGATAATGTTCCAATTCTTGCAGAAGAAACTTTTCAGCATCTTCATATTTTTCTGAAACTAGTGTTATTTACTGATTTCTTGTTTTGTATTCTCATCCCTAGAGCTTCATGTAGATAATGAGTTTTGCTATATCTGTAACTTATGACCATAGAAACTTCAACTGGTTTTTCAATTTTCTAGGTTTGGTCAGAGAACCCAAGTATAGTCATTTAAGAGAGCTGCACAGAGCTATCAAGTTAAGTGAACATGCTTTGATTTCCTCAGATCCAACAGTAACTTCTCTGGGAACCTATCAGCAGGTCCACCATTTCCAATCCAAAATTAACATTTTTCTTTGAACTAGTTGTTGTTCTTCGTCATGGTGTACTTGAATGACTTTGTTTCCGATATGGCCAAATCGCAGGCTCATGTATTTTCTTCAGGAAAAACAAGCTGTGCAGCTTTTCTTGCCAACTACAACTCTAAGTCTGCTGCTAGGGTCACTTTCAACAACATGCACTACAATTTACCTCCTTGGTCAATTAGTATCCTTCATGATTGTAGAAATGTTGCATTTAATACTGCAATGGTAAGTCAGCTTTAGCTGGAATCTGTTTCAAGTACAAATTTTTCTCACAAACGGAAAAGACTAATTTCGTAATCAGAAATTACTGATACATGTTGTTGATGCAATTTTGTAGGTTAGGGGTCAAACTTCAATCCCACAAATGTCTCCAAGTGGTGTAGGGTTGCGTTCTTGGGAGACTTATAATGAAGATATTTCATCGCTAGATGACAGTTCAAGGATTACAGCTGAAGGACTCCTGGAGCAGATCAATGTAACCAGAGATAATAGTGACTATCTCTGGTACATGACTAGGTAAGCTGGATGCTCATACTACATGCTGACATGTTGAATCTCTGGTATCCTTATAGAAAGCAGCTCTTCTGATTCAGTTCTTTGCAACTAATGCGTCTATGGAAAATATGTCACTGTATACGAACATTTTAAGCCAGACATGAACAAATGTTCCCTGCTATAAATCCAAGATAAGAAAATCTGACAGAACTAAGGTTGCTGATACTGTTAGTATTTTGGATTCATTATCTAACCAGCCACACCTTTTGCCACTGACTGTGCTGTTACTAATAGAATCATCTTTAACTGTAAATTCACAAATAAACTCTTTATCTTCTTCCAGTATCGACATCAGCCCATCAGAAGCCTTTCTTCGAGGTCGACAACAGCCGACTCTGACAGTGCAGTCAGCAGGCCATGGAGTTCATGTCTTCATCAATGGGCAGTTCGCAGGTATGCTTTGAATCTTGTGCTCTAATCAGTTGATTTGTTACTTTGATAAACTACATTTTAATTATGCTGCAATATGATTACAGGATCAGCCTTTGGAACCAGAGAGCATCGACAATTCACCTTTACAGGACCTGTCAATTTACGTGCTGGAACTAATAAGATTGCTCTCCTAAGCATAGCTGTTGGACTACCGGTTAGTTACCTTCCAAGGACCTGAGGATGAATCGTTCAGAATTCAATTGTAATGTTAAGATTTTATGAAGTTACTTAACTTCTAACTACATATGCACTTGTAAGAATGTCGGATTGCGGTTTGAGACCTGGGAAACAGGCATCCTAGGTCCAGTTACACTTGGTGGTCTTAATCAGGGAAAGAAAGAGTTGGCAGGCCAGAAATGGTCTTATCAGGTTCAACTCTTTTATCTTTTTTGAGTTATGCAGTTATGCTTACGGGTAGAAGTTAAAAGTCATAAAGAACTGTACTGTAACAGGTAGGATTGAAAGGAGAAGCCATGAACTTGGTCTCTCCAAATGGAGCTCCATCCGTTGATTGGACCAAGGTGTCGTTAGCTTCCCAAGAACAACAGCGTTTGAAATGGTACAAGGTAAGTGAAAAGTTGACAGAAGATGTCAAGGATTGAAGTGATGCTTACAGGTCTGAATCTTTTCAGGCTTACTTTGATGCTCCTGGAGGAGGTGAACCATTAGCTTTAGACATGCGCAGCATGGGAAAGGGTCAGGTATGGATCAATGGAAAGAGCATAGGAAGATACTGGATGGCTTATGCAAAAGGTAACTGCAACCAATGCAGTTACTCTGGAACATATCGAGCTCCCAAGTGTCAACTTGGATGTGGCCAACCAACACAGAGATGGTAGTGAAAGAAAGAAATTTCAACTTCTAGTTTTCTTATATACATACATGTTGCAGGATACGATTGGTATACTCTTTTAACTTCTTAAATCTGCTTGGAATCCTCAGGTATCATGTTCCAAGGTCCTGGTTAAAGCCAAAGGGAAACTTCTTGGTAGTTTTTGAGGAACTTGGAGGGGATGTATCAAAGATTTCTCTTGTCAAGAGATCAGTGAGATGATAAAATTCTTTGGTCATTCTTGCTACAAGAGAAACAAGAAGCAAAGCTCGTGCCATTCCAGGCTTTTGAATGCTCGATACTATGCCCGAATAGTTAGGTTCAGATTTGTATCATAACTACGAATTGCAAGCCGTTGAGGTACCTAGCTTCTGATAGGAATGTGCCTGAAAGGTTCATTTTCCTTCAGCATTCCATGATCTGTCTCCAAGTTTCACTGCTTTATATAGAGAGCAGTGATTATTGAAATGAAAACCTAGAAGATGATTATCAGATATTAAAATTCAGTGTCATCAAATCCTTGTCCTCAGTTCGACAGGGTCCTCCCTTCCTCCATTCCGTCCCAAAAGGTAACTAGCAATAGAAAAGAGGATAGCAGAACTTGGCAAGCCTTGAACTTGCGAGCACTAAAAGATTAAAACCAGGTTTATTGCACAGAAAGCAACAATCACGATACATAGAGAAACAACTTAAACTTCAGACCCTCAACTGAAGAAGCAACATAGACGTACACAAAAGTCAAAACACACCAGCTTGTCCCTCATTATTCTAATAAACAAACAGTTTCAAGGACATTTAAATTTCCTCCTCAATCCTTTAGAAACACCTATGCAGCAGCAACATTCGCAAGCTTCTCTACTTTAACCAACAACTCCTCTTTCTTGGCGCCTACTATTCTCTCTACTTCATTCCCTTCTTGCAAAACCACAAAGGTAGGCATGGCGTGTACCTTCCATTCCTGAGCAACAGGCTGCAGACACAACATAGTAGCATATGATTGATTACAAACAAATGAAACAACAAATTTTCAAGATAACATCAATCAGGTAATGCCCAGATTATTCATTACCGCCAGTTCATCCACATCTACTTTCAAGAATATGACATTAGTGATCCTCTTGGCCAAATCCGCGAAAATCGGAGCAATGAACCGGCATGGCCCGCACCATGATGCGGTGAAATCCACCACAATCTGTGAAAGAAAGTTGTTACGAGTCTACCTTCGTAGATGAGTAACAAATCTTCACCTTTTCCAAGCAAAAGATTTCTAAATACGAACTGTTCAAGAAGTTAAAAAGTTTCTTTCTGGATCTATACTCGTGTAACTCAATAAGGAACAGCATAAAGAAGCACCTACATTCGGAAATCGGAAACTAATCCAACCCACGATAAAACCCTTTCACAAGAACAAATCTCAAGTAAAATGCTAAAATCAACATCAGTTTCAAGCGAAATTAAATGCAAAAAGAAAACTTGATGAGCACATAAGATCAAAAAGAAAGACAATGATACCGGCTTCTTGGAATCAATTCCCTTCTGAAGTTGATCCGTCCAGGCCTCGATGGTGTGGACGGCAATGACTTGTCCCTCTTCGGCCATTGTCGAAAAAACTGATTCTTCGAAGCTTTCAAGTATTCTCAGACTGTGCAAAAGGTGACGAGTAGAAGTGGTTGCCTTAGTCTCTCGCTTTATAGAAACATAGGTGGGCTTTCAGGACAGTTGTTAGGTTTGGAAATTACACTAAAAAGATGCCGTTTTACGGTTTTAGTGCAAAGGCGGGTTATATCACCCGACGCACTCCTTTGCGTCAGCATAACTTGTCGGTATAAAGCAGAGCGCAAACCGCCCCCATCACAAGGCCAATTTGGGAATTTTCATTTATAACTATTTTATATTGTCATTCGTGTCTTCGACTGATTGTGTGACTCTGTAATTAGAAATCGTGACCTTCGCACTGAAACGGCATCTTATTACTTTTTAGTACAATTTCCAAACCTAACAACATTAACTGCTGTCCTGAAACCCCACCGATGTTTCTTGAAGTAGACTCTTTCTTTCTTTTCTTTTTTTTTTTGATTACAAAAGAAAGCAACAACACTAACCTAACAACACTAATGTAACGCTCTTGGGTACATAACGCTTTGCGCATCGCGACGGAGGATCTCCTAAAAGTCAAAAGGGGGCTCGTGAAGGATGGAGAGACCCAGGCTGCCCACCCTGGCAAGACGAGCAAGGGTGTCCGCATATTGGTTGCCTTCCCTGAACACTTGCTGCATCCGAACCGTCCACTCCCGGTGCAAGAGTTGTTGGATACCCGACACCAAAACAGAAAGTTCAGTCAGAATATTGATAGGACTAGAAAGAAGATTAATAACCTCAAAGAGTCGACTTCCATCACCACTTGACGATAGCCTAGGTCCCAGGCCAGAGTGCGACCTAAGATAACCCCCCATAACTCCGCAGTTAACGGAGACCCCGGCCCGAGTTGTGATGAAGATGAAGCTTGTGGGTCGGTTCCTAACTTGACCCAATAAGCTAATACTCAACCAAGCTCAAATCTCCAAAGAGGAAGCAGAAGCCCAAGCCCACACTAAAGCTTCCAGAGACTT
>JANIJH010000002.1:1412268-1426503 GCA_024520975.1 Erythroxylum areolatum | reverse complement strand
CACCTTCACCAAAAGACTGACTTGAGCGTCGGAGGGGCTAATCGGGACACAACCCCCGACGTGCCTTCTTTGTTTTGGAGGGATCTCAACGTCGAAGTCACTACACAAAGCAGTCAACTCATGGATCCAAACGGCAACGTTCAGTTCCGCCAGAATCCGGCAGAACCAATTTCATTAATATTAATTTTTTCAAAATTTTAAATTGCAAAATATTAATGAATAATAAGGACATGTAATCATTATCATATTATAGAAAATTAAGTATTTTTTATTCAAATGAATCTGGATAAAATATGTTTGTATTGAATAAAATATTCTATTTAATTACAAATTACAAAATATATTATCTTAAACATGCTTTTGTTTTTTATATCAAGTTATTATGATATGTTATGATTATATTATTTTAATAACTATTCTCATAAAATAATAAATTTGTTCTCGTTTTTTAAGAAGATGAAGATATAGACTATTAGGCTATTTCCTGGGTCTAACGTTTATGTGAATTAATAAAGGAGAATTTATTATTTTTAGAACTCATTTATTAAAATTCTCTTCAAATATATAAAAAAATATAAATAAAAAGTAAACCAACTTTTATTGTAATGAAATAATTTTAATTGATTATTATGTAATGGATTCCATAATCTTCATAAAATTTAATTAATTAGGATATTCTTCTAGTTTTGTGGATCTCATGATCTTAGGGTATGTTTGATTGGAAGTAAAGTTTTTAATAAAATGAAGTGTAGTATAACATAATTGAATAGTTTATAATGGAATGGAGCGTAAATAGATATAATATTAAAAAATTGTGGTTTGGGAGGGGTAGAATAATTCAGGATTTAATATAATGAAATGTTGTTTTGATAAAAAATTTATAATGTAATATAGTGTAAAGTTGTTCATCATTTTATATTTCATCATAACCTCCAAATTGAAGATTTTTAATTTTTATTGTTTAAGATGGAATGAGATGTAATTTGAGACCCGCCTCTTCCGTCTCATTTCATTCCATTTCATTCTATTTCATTATAAAATCTCCTTCCAAGTAATGAAATAATATTACATTACAATTAATCGTATCCTTAATCATTTAATAAGAATGAGTAGGCATTCATTCTACACATATATAATTAACTCTATGGTTTATTATTTTTATACTAATTACACAACATTTTTTAATAATTATCACTTTATTTAACGGATTGCCATGTTGAGTGGTCTCAAGTCTTAGAAATATTAATCAATAGTATATCAAATATATTTTCAACTATAAGTAATTATTATATATTTGATAAGGAGCCTATCAAGTATCATGTCTTAACGGGTAGTGAGATTATGGAGGTAGAAATCACGTTCTTGATATGTAAAAGTCAATTGTTTTAAAAACTGTCAATTTAATATTTAAAATTTTGAATCGACTAATTTTTTATTTTAATTTTTAATTTTTTGAGTTTGATTTAATTTAATAATTTATATTATTAAAATTTTACTAATTTATTAACTAATCGAATAGTTTTTATAAATCAAAATAAAGCAATTAATTTTATGTAATAATCTAAATAATTGGGTCTAATCTAAAATTAATAAACAAAAAATACTCCTTTAAATTATATCGTGACTATATTTATACTTTTCTTTCCTCTTAAATTTTTTATTGCACTAATATATTTTATTAAGATAAAAATGCAGATGCATTGAATTTTATTTAATTTAAAATATATTTGTGGCATTATAAATATTAAAATGCTTTTATTATTTTATTAATTATTTTTACATGTATTTACTATAGCTTGTTTTGCTCTAATTTGATGTATAAAAGACTTTTTAATGTTCAAAATACCATAAAACTTTAAACAATTTTCGATAATACAACTCTTTAACGAATAAACATTAAACATTTTTATACCTTTCACCATTTCAATTTTAAGTAGACATGAAAATTAGGCCCAAGTTCAGGTGTATCCTGTCCTGCCTACTCTGAAGTTATCGGATTAGGTTTGAGTTGGCCAGGCTCTGGGTCTGTCCAGGCCTAGTTTAACCTAAGATTCGATACTTATAAACAAAAATAACATCGTTTTACGAACAACCTTTTGTTAATAATACAGAAAAACGCTCTCAATTGCTACAGTAAAACGCTCAACTACTACAGTACCTATTCTCAGCTAGTTCCCCTGTTCGAGCCATGACTACCAATGTGATCTCTTTGTCTCCATTACTCCCCGAAGCCGTGGCCATCTCCACTGAACATGATCGCCAGGCAACCAAGAAGGTTCGCATATGTGAGAGGGATGAAGATCCACCTCCCCCTGCAATTGCTTCCCAGAACAATCCTCCAAGTTACAGTGCAATAGTCACTGGACTCATCAAACCTGGTCGCGGAGACAAACTAATGGATTGACCAGCAGAAGATCCCATAGAACCCACAGAGGGAGACATCTATGTCATTCAAGGAAAATATGGTTTGGGATTAGCATTGTCTGACACATTCAAAGGCAAATTGGACAATCTCTGGGCCAAGGCAGTGATTATCAAACTCTTAGGTCGCACCATTGGATTTAATATACTCAAATCTCGCTTGGTTTCATTGTGGAAACCCATGGGGCCAATTAAGATCGTTAACGTCGAGAATGATTTTTACCTGGTAAACTTTCGGGAGGAGGAGGATTACGTGAATACACTTACCCAAGGACCTTAGATTATCGCGGGTCAGGCTTTGTCAGTTCAGCCATGATTCCCTGATTTTAGGCCCTCCTCAGGTAAGGTAACGCACGTTGTGGCGTGGATGCGGTTCCCTGACCTCCCTATAGCACGCTACCATCCTTCAATTCTACATGCTCTCGACAACTTGGTAGGTCGCACCGTGAAAATAGACGATCACACGCAACTCACACAACGCGGTAAGTTCGCCAATGTGGCAGTGGATATTGATATCTCTGCTCCGCTCCGCCCCATCATCGAATTGGATGGAGAATTGATTAAAGTCGCTTAAGAAGGCCTCCCTCAAATTTGTTCCGGTTATGGGCGCGTAGGACACGGCGCTAACACCTGCCCCTTAGAACCGATTGCAACCCCAGTCACTGAGCCATCCACTACAGACCCGACAATACCCCCCGACCCACCAACCAACCTGCTGCTTCCTCAGGCGATCCAGGGCCAGACGAGTACGGATCTTGGATGCAAGTGACCCGCCGCCCTCCTATGAATCCCACGGCCCAACGTCTTGGCCGTTCCAACGCCTCCCACCCGATCGGATCCAATGGCTTGCGATTCCTAGCTTTGACAGAGAAAGAGCCATTTAGACAAGACCCCGATACCCCTCAATCAAGTGCAGAGACCACACGCCCTTCCTCGCACCAGACGCCGCCCCACCCTCACTTTGTCTCCCAATCCCTAGCCTCTCTAACCGTTAAAGAAGGCCTAACGAAAAGGGCGTCATCTTATAGTAGACGCAACTCCATCATCGCCGTGTATAAACTAGCCACGCACGTTTCACTCTACCATAACACGATGTCGTCTCATCCTCCTTCGGGCCAAGATGCGGGCCATGTAATCCAAGCCCACACAGCTGCTCCAGCTGCCTTGCTTCAAGGCCAAGTCGCGGGCCAAACTGGCCAGGCCCACTCCGATGGACAAGCTGGATTGCCTCTAGCTGTAGGCCCAAGCCCACTGGTACAGACCCCACCTACCCTAAGGCTCCCACCACTAGTCGTCCCCAGCCCCCAACTGGACCACGTAGCCCTTTCAATCCCCTCCCACGCTGACCTCATAATACATGATAATTCCTTTACTCTGCCCACCAATGCAGATTCACATAACGGGGCCATGGAACAGGATGACCAACCCTACCTGAACTCAATGTCGTCGTCCCACCTGCACACCAAAACCCCTTCGAGACCTCCAGATTGCAAGCAATATCCACCTTCAGCTATGGATATGAATGTCAAAACCGATGCTTTAATGGTGGAGTCTCCACAGGAGCATAAGACTGCCCTGGAATGTGAGATGGATGCGAGCACCGTAATCTTGCACGTTGAGTAAATTCTCCTACCTCGGTTTCTATGTCTATTTTCATCTGGAACTACCAAGGGGTTGGAGGTCGATCCTTCAAGCCTATTATCAAAAACTACATTAGGACCCACAACCCGCGTCTTCTAGTCTTAGTGGAGCCTCGTATTAGCGGGCCTCCAGCGACATTTGTTATTCAAAGTTTGGGTTTTACTCAATCTTTCCGGGTGGAAGTTGAGGGTTTCTCAGGCGGGATCTGGCTTCTCTAGCGACCTGATATTGAGGTCTGCATTCAAATTGCTCATCGTCAGTTTGAACATGCCAAAATTGTATGGGATCATGTGCATTTTAATTTTACAGCCATTTATGCCAGCCATACTTATTCCCTCCAGAATTATTTGTGGCATTATCTGTGGAGTATTGCTAGGGTTACCGACAGTCCTTGGCTCTTAGGTGGAAATTTTAATGTCAAGTTAGAGCGACTGGATAAACGCAGAGGGTCTCGTCTACAACCAGTTATCAATACCCACTTTCGAGATTGTATACAAAGTTGTCAGTTACAGGATCTCGGTTTCTCCAGGCCTCGATTCACTTGGCGGAGACTCCAGATCTTTGCAAGATTGAACCGGGCTTTTTTTTCGAACGATTGGCATTTATCCTTCTCCAACACCACAGTCACCCACTTACCCTTCCTTAAGTTGGACCATCCGCCGCTTCTAGTCGCTCTTAACCCCCGCACGCTCTCTCCGCAACACGTTCGTTCCTTTCAATTTCAATCTGCTTTGTTGACTCATGCGGACTTCAATCGGTTTGTCGCCGTGAATTGGTCCCCTTCCATTACTGATTTCAGCCAAGGGCTCAAAAACTTTGCAGATCGTCTACAGCATTGGAACTACCATACCTTTGGGAACATTTTCCATCGGAAGAAGCGTTTACTAGCCCGTCTTGAGGGTATTCAAAAATAGCTTGAAGACGAAAACTCGAACTCTCTACGTGACCTCGAGGATCATCTTTGAGCTGAGATGGAGCAAGTCCTGTATCAAGAGGAACTTTATTGGCACCAATGCTCCAGGTGTCAATGGTTAAGCTAGGGTGACAGGAATACCAAGTATTATCATGCTATCACCATGGCCAAATAGAGACAAGCGAGGGTAAATTACTTAAAAGATGAGAATGGGCTTCTGCATTCAGGTCTTCAGAACATCCGCCGACTAGCCCAGAATTTCCTCACAAAGCTCTATACTAAGGATAACCACCAGCCTCTGATCCAGTTGATGCATGGCCAGTTTCCCCGTCTATCCCCTTCAGCTATCTACGAGTTGGACCGCCCCTTCCATCCTGAGGAAATCAAAACGGTATTTTTCTTTATGGCGCCTAACAACGCCACCGGATTTGACGGTCTCCCAGCTTTATTCTTCCAATTTGAATTGGAGACGGCGAAACATTCGTTGACCTCTTTCTTTCAACAAATATTTCGTCATGAAGTTTGGGAGTTCAAGCTTAACCGTACCATTATGATGCTGATACCGAAGACTCCTTCTCCCACTTCTATCACCCAATACAGGCCCATTGCCCTTTGTTCGGTTATTTACAAAGCCCTTACCAAGATCCTAGTTAATAGGATTAAACCTTACCTCGCCGATCTAGTGGCTCCTACCCAATGCAGCTTCGTTCCCGAGCGTTTGATTACCGATAATATCATAATTACCCAAGAAGTTATCCATACCATGAAACAAAAAACCGGCTGAAAGGCATTTTTGCCCTCAAGGTCAATCTTGAGAAAGCATATGACAGATTATCTTGGGACTTCATCCAAGATACTTTATTGGATGTTGGCCTCCCCGCATCTCTTATCAATCTCATCATGAAGTGCATCTCCTCGGTTTCCTTCCAAGTACGTTGGCACAGTGACCTTAGTGAGGCCTTTAGCCCTTCCCGAGGTATTCGTTAGGGGGACCCCTTATCGCCCTATTTCTTCGTTCTCTGCATGGAACGATTAGGGCAGTCTATTACACAAGATACACTTAATTCGTTCTGTACTGTCTCAAGACAACGTGTTAGCCAGACGAAATCTCGGTGTTATTTTTCAAAAAATATTACGACGTCAATGGCCCACTGCTTAAGTCAAGTTTTGGGGTTCTCACAGACTAAGGACCTCAGACAGTACCTCGGAGTTTCTCTCCTACATGAGCGTGTTACCAAGCGTACTTATCAATACATTCTAGACAAGGTTCATCACCGGTTAACGGGCTGGTCTGCTAAGCTTTTATCCTTCGCAGAATGAATCACTCTAGCCCAATTCGTCCTTGAGGCACTGCCCACCTATACTATGCAGACAGTCGGACTGCCCCGACGTCTCTGCGACGACCTAGAGAAGATTATGTGCCAATTCGTGCGGGGTTCGTATAATGGCACCAAGAGGATTCCTCTTGTCAAATGGGAGGTAGTCTGCAAATCGAAAGAGCTGGGGGGTCTTGGCATTCACAGAATTCGAGAAACCAACGATGCCTTCTTGGCTAAATTAGGTTGGAATCTGATCTAATGCTTTATGGGTTAAAGTTCTCTGCGCTAAATACAACTTTGATACCACTACCCTCCCCACCACCATTGACACCTAGGGTGGTTCCATGATCTGGAAGAGTATAAAGTCCACTTGGCACATTGTCCTCCAAGGTTTGACATGGAAGATCGGGGATGGCACCAGAATCCGGTTCTGGTTGGATCCTTGGGTTATAAGTATGGGCCCGCTTATTCACCACGCTACCTGCCCCATTCTCGCTCAGACTAGCGTTCTCACTGTCCACCACTATGTAGACATCAATGGAAGTTGGAAATGGGATGACGTCTTAGCCAGTCTATCGTTGCCGATCTGTCGATCGATCGTCGAAATGTTTCCCCCGAAACCCTACTTAGGGCAGGACACAATTTGTTGGGGCTTGTCCGACACCGAACAATTCACGGTCGCTTCCATGTACTCCTCTATTTTGAATCACGCAGAAGTCGCAGACCCTGGCTTCTGGCAGGCAATCTGGCAGACTGGCACTGGCAAGGCCCTCAACGCGTTTGTTCCTTCCTATGGCTTCTCGCTCATGACAACATTCTCACCAACCAGCATCGGGCTCGCCAAGACCTCACCACTGATGGTACTTGCCATCACTGCGGTCTTGAAGAATACTCGTACCACTGTGTCAAAGCCCGTCAAGTGTGGACCGCCTTCCCTCTACACTTAATGACTTGCGACTTTTTCACTCTACCAACCAGACAGTGGCTCCATACCAACCTCCAACAGCACCACCGGGTGTTTGGGCACGAGTGGTCAACTTTATTTGGTGTTACATGCTGGTTCTTATGGGGTTGGCGCAATAAGTCCATTTTTTATGATCAATTTCTGGGGCCCTACTCACCCATATCTGTTGCGTTGTCTTATACAGATCAGATTTTCAAGTCTATCGCCTGGGATAGCTGCAGTGATACAGTACATTGGCCACGTCATGAACAACTTATAGGCTGGCGTCCACCCCCTTAGGTGGGTCAAGTTAAACACGAATGACGCTTGTAAACGCTCCTCTTCCTCAACCACCGCCAGGGACCTTCTCAGGGACAGTGTAGGCAACTGGCTTGGAGGTTTCATCCAGAATCTAGGCTGGTGTTTTCCAGTGTCGGCGAAACTCTGGGGAATGTACACAGGCCTTACGCTTGCGTGAGACCTCGGCTTTCGTCGGATTGAGCTTGAGGTGGACTCGGAAGTGGCACTCAACCTCCTCTCCTCCTCGACTAGACGAGCTACGACCCCCAATTCCATCATTCAGGGGATCCATGAACTGTTCACGCAGAATTGGACTGTGGTGCCTCGGCATATATATCATAAGCGCAACCAATGTGCTAACTGGCTAGTGTCCTATGCTAAGAATTTTGCTTTAGGAACCACTTATTTTGCCGATACACCCATTCGGTGTCATGTACTCCTCTTACAGGATATATCAGGAATCTGTTCCCCTAGACTTGTAATGTAATCTGGTTTTCCTCCCTACTAATTAAAAAAAAAGCGTCGTCTTATTAAAAAAGACATCATTTTTTCATTTTTAATTTTAAAAAAAAGTCCAAAGAGCCGAGTTAAGCTCGGGTTAAGCAGGCTTGATCCCGGTGTCAAGCATACCCGAAAAGTTCAAAGTTCCCAAATTAATACACACCAAATATGCCTCTTGATCACAGTGGAATAAGCTAATATGAGTTTCCTGCACCTTTTTGAATCTATGAATCAGAAGCAGAAGCAGCTGCAGCATTAAAATGAGGAGACGTTACGTCACTACTTCCATCTCCAAACTCTGTTTATTGGCGCCTACAAGTCTGTCTAATCCTTTTCCTTCTTTCACAAACACAAGGGCATGGCCATTATTAGTCACTCCATATATACATGTATATATGGAAGACTGTGGCTAACTAGTCACTCCATTGAACTATGAAGAACCTCCAAAGTTACGCAGAAGACGCATGGATCAAAAGAACCTCAACAATAGTCCTAAATAGCACTGTATAGAAAGTGAAAAGTTACTTTCTTCGTGGAGCTATGTAACTGGGTGAATTATAACGAGAACGCTATAAAATCAGGTAAGCAAACAACAAAGGAAAAGAACTCTGCATTTTAAATCTGAAAATAATCCAATCTGCGATAAGAACACAGATTACAAACAGATAGAGATCTCAAACATACCACCTTATTGGATTCAGCTGCCGCCTTTCCAAGTTGCTAATATTCATCTATGATATCATTACCTCAACCTGTGATGGAGAGTTACTAGAAGTGTGCATTAATGGAGATATACAGCTCTTACTGGACAAATGGATTTACGCACAACTTAAAAGATCAACAAGAAAGACAACAAACATAAATAACCACTTAGTGTTCAACACTTCTGATGGCTGTACATTCATGGAGATTTATAGCAGTTACTTAACATAGTGTTTATTTTTTCAAATGCAAGGAAAATATTTAATATTTTTTTAGAGTTAAATTTATTTTATAAATGGAAATTATTTCATTGGTATAAAGATTTTAGTAGAGTTTTCAGATTTTTGGAATTGTAAAATGTTAAATGATAAAGATATATAATTATTATAATATTAGAAAAAAATTATGAATTTTTATTGAAGGGAAAATCTTAATAAAATATTTGGATATTGCATAGGAAGTTTTTAATCCATTATGAATCACAAATTATATTATCTTTTAAAAATCTTCTTTATTTGAAGTTATTACGATATGATAAATTATATTATCTTAACAAATATTTTTTCAAATTTCATTTCATTTTTTAAGAATTTTAAGATAAAGAGCTATCAACTATTAGGTTATTTCCAAAATCATGTAACTCAATAAGGTTATATTTGATTGGGGGTTTATTAATGGAATGAAATGACATGTAATATTATTCCATTATTTGAAAAGAGGGTTTACAATGGAATGAGATGGAAGAAAATTGTTTCATATTATATCTCATTCCATCATAAACAGTAAAAATGAGAAACTTCCGATTTGGGGGTTTATGATAGAATGTAAAATGATAAACAATTTTTCACTATATTACATTATAAACCTTTCTTCCAAACAACATTTCACTATATTATATTATGAACCATTTTGTAAGGCCTCAAACTATATCATAGTAGAAATGTTACATATCCATGAAAGTATTTGTGTTAGGTGTTAAAATTGTGACATGATTATAAGTTGTATATGTTTTGAATTTTGGTTTGATATCGAATTTTGATTTGGTAGATCATAATTGGTAACTTGGAATTAATTGGTACCATTAGAAAATTGAAGTATTAAAATATACATTTGGACTAGGGAAATGTCAAGTGGCAAGACAAGTTGATACGTAAAAATTTGGATGCCCGAGTCTATAAATTGATTGACATTTGGCATAGATGATTAAGTGACAAATGACCTGATAGAATTGTGACATTTGGCAACTACACATGAAAACAGGTAGATGACTTCATTGAAGGACAAGTAGCTTACCTTCATGTTTGTAAACCAGGACACCTTACATCCAAAGAGTTAGGTAAGTGATGAATCATTTTCACTTTTGATGTTTCTGCCTTCTCTCGACACTTTGCTCCTTGCCACTGAAACTCTCTCTTACACTTACAAACTCCTGGATTTTCTTTTAATTTGGATCATCATCACTTGACATCTTTGCAAGATGTTGCATCAAGAAAGTTAGATTCTACTATCTTTTTTGCTATTGTCTTCTTGGTGTTAAGATTTTCACGTTAATCTTGGAAGTGTGTTGGTTGCATGAAGCCTAGTTTAGCTTGTTCTTTGAAGAAGGAACTTGAAGTTAAACATGTAACTAGAATGTTAAACTTAATAGTATGTATTAATACAAGTTCTATGATGATTGAATTGGCTTGGAATATGTGTTATGATGATGATCAAATGAGTGTTGAAAAAGTGATGCTTATATGTCAATTTCTGTTTTGGTTTTGATGCATGAAATACAAAGATTTATGAGTTGCCTAATGAATATTTTTGAATTGGAATTGGATGTGAATTAATTGGGGTGTAATTGAAGTGTAATTAAGGGACTATGATGAAGGTTTATTGAAGGGAGTATGAAGGAGTTAAAAATTGAAAACAAATTGAAGGCTATAGGAGAGTGAACCTTTAGTTGACTCATCCTATGATTGTGGGAATTATATAGCTCCTTCCCATGGTTGTGGGCAATGCTTAGGAATGAGAAAAGGTTAGTTTTGTGCAATTATTGAACTATATAAGGTTAAGACACTTTATAATGGTAGAATTGGACTTAATTAAAATTGGAAATAAACCTAGTTTGAAGTGAAATAAGTTAATTAAAGATTAAATAAGTTATGGATTGTTAATTGAGATGATAATTGAAGGAATGTGTTGTTTAATATCAATGTATCTGATGTTGGAATATATGATTTGTTCAAGGATGAATGTGTTCTTATGAACACACATGTGATCCAAAGGATATAAGTAATGTGTTGTTTATGAATGTTTATGAATTGGGAACTTGTGTGAATACATGTAATGTGTAATTACTTAATGTATTCATAGCTGAATAATTGCAAATGCTTCTATTTATAAGGCATGTTAAGTTTAATCGAATGTGAATAAATATGTTCAATTTGAGTAAAATGGAATAAAGTCGTATGTTATGCAATATATCTCTTACATTTGATTATGAAATGTGACATGTTTTGTTTTAAAACTGTCAAGTTTTAGGTGTGGGTAAATAGGCATGCTTAGAAGGGTCTGCTGCTGCTTTTGTGATACTAAGGTGTCTTCTGTATTTCGACACTTCAGTGTCTTCTGTTCTTAGACACAACAGTGTCTTCTGTAACCGAGACATAAGTCTCTTCTGCTTTGTGATTGTTGGTTTATGCCCTTACAGCCAATTTTGGTTGTATGTTTATTTGTATAAATTTTGTTTTATTCAATAAAAAGGCATTCTTTATCTTTGTGTATTTTTAATTTTTTAATTATTAATCATAAAGATAAAATTCCTAGAATAATTGTTATACAATTAGAAATTATAATGTGATTAAAATTATGAGATTCAAATTGTATTTTGTATTATTCCTAAAATATTCCTAGTCATAGTTTCATCAAGACGAGGTATTAATGAAATGGTTATACTAGCACATATTTGTTTCTTTCTTATGAATAAAGTAATCAATTTCATATATTAAAGTGTGGAGATACTTAAACAAACATGTGGGTGCTTATTAGAGAATAAGTTCACTGAATTGACCTAATTATGACAATCCCGAATGGAACATTACTTGTGTGTCTGTGGATTATCTCATTATGATGGTTGTATAATTAATCCTTAAATTTAATATTACCAAAGTTATCTCATGTAAGAATTACTTTGTTTTTATGCTACTTATGTTCTATTTTTGGAATAGTTTAATTCGATAGTTATTGGATATAATATAAACTATGTGGAGATAGTTGAATAAATCAATAAAGAATTCATTGTCCTAAAGTAATTAGGGAGAATGTTCTGTTGTTCTTGATTAGTAATAATTTTGAAAATCTCTGGCCAGAGTAAATTGAAATTTGAAAAGTTGTTTTTCAAATATCAATTATAAATTATTTACTAATTAGCAAGAACGAATATGATTGGATTATTTAGAGTAGACACGAATTCCATACTGTAATTTCAATTAGACCATTAGATAACGAAAGGATTAATTTATACATGATAGCCATGCATAGACAGGTTAAGTTAAACCACTTTGACATTCCTAATATATGGGTGGTCATGACATGTTGCTAGACATCAATCATGATCTATAATTATAAATTGTTTAATTAGAGAATTAAAGATAAATTAAAACGAGTTTTAATTTATCTTATTCTAATTATAAATTTGAATTATAATTTATAATCATGGCCTACATATTGGGATCCTAATGGGTCACACATAAAAAGGACTATAAAGGAGAAAAAGAAATTTGACTTAAGTTGGTCTTAATTGAGAAGTTTTAGAAACTTTAAGGGTCAATATGTGATATTTGATCTTATTAGGATTCATTTATAATTATAATTAAAGTTTAATTTTAGTTGTAATTTTAATAAAATCCAAGGACATGAAAAATAAGATTTTTCATATAAAAGTAAAAATTAGAAAAATGGTAGCTGGCACTTCTTACATTTTTCCTTTCAAATCAGATTCGAGTTTTCTCTAAATAAATATATGGATATCATCAGAGGTCGGACAATTGAACGGCTCGTGGAATTGACAGTTAAGAAGAAACAGGAAATTGTAACAAGAAATCGAAACAAGTTAGTATAGCATTGTCAATTTCTTGTTTTATGTTTCTAATTTAATTTTATTAAAGTTGATTCTATGGAAAAAAAAGTTATATTATTTCCGCTGCGATAAGATTTGATCTTGCATAATTTTTCCAACGATGATACTGATCATGATATCTTCTGTTTTGATCTTGTTACCCACTTCTATCAAAAGGATTAGCAGGCTATTCTGTTTTGTATTCTAATATATATTTTGCTTTGATGCAAGTTATGTCAATATTGAAGCAAGTTCTGATTTGATCCGATACAAGTTATGATCTGTTGTGACACAATTATCTCATGTTCTAAGACTTTTATGTTATGTTCAGAAGTAATGATGTTCTGTTCTGTTATGTTATTTATATGTTTTGTTCTTATGCAAAAAAATTTGTTATGATGAATTATATTCTATTCTGATGCAAATAATGTTTAGATTATGCTTTAATTTGAACAACTAAAGATTGCTTATGATATGATATAATTCAGTGAAAGTAAATGCTAGACGGCTGTTAAAAGAAGTCGTCAATTTATATCTTGTTTAGTTATTCCCCACTAAGCTATATACTTAATACGGTAGTTTGCCTCTATATAAATTCTGATAAAAAGATTTAAGAATGGGACAAAAACAACTACAAGGGACAAAGAAGGATGTGATATATTTTGGAAGATATATGTTTGAGTTTGTTTTTGAGTTGTATCTAATGTTACGAGACATATTTGTATTTTCATGTAAATCGTTTGTAATAACTGTAATATTGGATGGCTTTGTTTGAATTAAAAGGCATGTATTTTATCTATATATATCAAAATATATATGTGTATAATGTATTTTGTTTATATATATTAACAACTTATGAATGTGAAGTATGTTGTCTTGTTTTATATGAATTTTTGAAATATCTTGGTATGATTTATATATGTTTTTGTGTATTATCTGCATATCTTTTAGGAGGTATGTGGGTGTTACACATTCCATCATTCCCATACAATAATTTTCTAATATTACATCGATTTACATTTTATTATATTATAAGTGATTTTATTCCTTTAAAAATTTTATATTCGACTAAACATAACAAATGAAAATTTGAAAGTAAAATTAATTTTTTATTATATAGAAAGTCCTAATTAATCATTAAGCACGAACTACATACTATAATATGAATTTAATTAATTATGTTTTTTTTATCTCGTGATCTCATAAAGAATACTATATGATAAGTATAACTTATATATTATTTTTATACTTAATGGAAATTATTTACATTATCTTTGATTGTTATTTTTGTTAGAGTGGTGCCCTAAAGGCAATCTCCTTTAGCGCGTTTTGTACAAAGTTGTGTACATACTTTATGAATAAATAAAGAAAGGCATATTTCATTAATTTGATG
>JANIJH010000002.1:1389592-1399820 GCA_024520975.1 Erythroxylum areolatum | reverse complement strand
TTTTTTAGGTTTAAGTTTTGTATTTTGCACTTTGGTCCTTGGGATTTATCAAATTTACCGAAATGGTCCGGAAAATTTCGGAATTCTAGGTACCGGCCGGTACCGACCTGAAACGGCCGGTACCCACCGGAATTTACTCCCGGTAACTTTATAGCCGTACCGGTTCCGTTTTCCAACCGGTACGGTACGTACCGGCCGGTACCGACCGGTACGGTACGGTATTCACTTCTTTGCTTTGGACAGAACCTATATGTCCTTATCCTCTGTCCTTGCGTCTGTAGACGCTAACCAAACGCAACCTTAAAGCAATCGATCGTCGTCGGGTCGGTTCAAGTCGACTTGGGCCAGGTCAAGTCGGGTAACAATGGATCGGGTCAAGTTTTATGGGCTGGTAACGGGTTCTATCTAGTTGCACAAGTTGGGCCTAACTTGTAGGAAGGGTTGACCGGTAGATGGGAAGTCAATTGCCCTGTTTATTTGAACTAACTAAAAGGAGTGGGTTATGGGTGGGGTCGGGCGATTCCAAGTAGGATCAAATCAGATAGAGTCTGGTCAAGTCGAGTCCAGCGACTAATCGGGTCGTGATTCGGGTCATGTCTCTCCAACGATCATGGTAAGTTTCTGGATTTGCTTCTGTTTGCAATAACGGTGAGAGAAAAGAAATGGGCAAGAAATTGTTACTGACCGAAGCCCTAGATTGCGAACTTGCTTCCTTTCTTCCACTCTCCGTAAGCCTTTGTTTGGATTCGTACTTGCACAAGGGAAAGGAAAGGAAATATTGAGGAGAAAAGAATAGAAGAGAAATGTAATTTTCTTTCTCTTGTTTATTTTCCTAATTTATCAAAGGAGGGAATTGATTGGAAGAGAATTTTTTAAGACCTTTATGCATTTAATTATAGAACTTGTTTATCTTTACTTGTTAGATTTAATAAGGATGCAATGGTAATTTAATTATATTAAGGTTATCTTGTCTTAAAATTCCCTTCCTTTTTTACCAATTTAGTGAGAAATATAATTGGTCTAAATTTTTCTCCTATTCCTCTCCATTTCCTCCCTTTCTCTTAGCTTATTTTTGCTCAAAGAATAAAATCAAGAGAAATATAATTCTCTTCCTTTCTTTTCCCTTGCTTTCCTTCTATTCAAACAAAATTAAAGTTAGAAGCTTTTTAGTGTACTACTACTAAGTCCTCGACAAGCACCCAGACTGACTACTACTAAGTATGCACTTACTGACCAATGAATGAAAAGGACTGATCTGACTAATTTACCCTTGGAGGCATGTGAGAAAGAAGAAGCAAGCCACGTATACATCTAATGACAGCAGTAACTAACAAAACAGCTGCGGTTAAGAAGAGGAAGGTATCACACAAAAAATGCGAAGATAGAGATCTGAGTGCCAAGTCCTTAGTCCTAACGCACCGGAGCTGTTGTTCTGCCTCTTTACCTCTTCAGAGTCCAAACCCATCTATAAACCTATACAGTTTCAAAATCCGAAAAAAGATACAAACTTTTCCTGAATTTTAGTCCTGTTTAATCTTAATTACATCGACCCAGAATATGGATGTTGATCCTCGTTACTACGAACAAGTTGTAAGTACTGAGAATCTAATCGATTTTGGTTCTCTTCTCTTGTTTTTCCCGCTGATTTTCTGTCGGAAATGTATTCGATGGTTCTGTTCCTGATCCTGCAACTCTGTTGAAGGAGCATGCATTTACTTTGGTTCTTATAATCTCTGTGTGTAACTAACTCTGTTGGTAGGTTACGCTTTTATCCGTACGGTTACCGATTCCGTTCGGTCCTTTTTAAATTAATTGTCGAAACCCTAACTTGAAAACAGCTTATTTGGTCTTTAAGTTATGTTTTTCGGTTTCTGTTATGGATTCCTGTTCAATCGATGAGTTGGGTATTCGAGCTTTACAGTTCTTCTGCAATGGCCCTTTTTTCTTTGTCCATCAGTTTCAAATACTTATGCGTCAACTGACTTGATGACAACTCATGATATTTTTTATGTTCTGTTTCAGGTCATTAAAGACAACGACATCCATAACATTGTTCTGTCATATCTGGTTCATAATTGCTATAAGGAAACTATGGAAGCATTTGTTGCTTGCACTGGAATCAAGCAGCCTGAAGACAACCTGGAGGACATGAACAAAAGAAAAAGTATTGCCATTTGTGCTTCCTGATAAAAATTGAGGTTTTCATGATTTTAGTTGGTGGCCATAGTGTCTCTCTGTGCCTAGTATAGAAGCCGATAATCATATTCGTAATTATGCTTCTATTCATGAGAGGTGACAGATTTTTCATTAGTGATACTGAATATGATTCATGAGAGGTGACAGATTTTTCATTAGTGATACTGAATATGATTCGTGATTTTACAAATGCACATACCTTTCGTGGCTATAGTGTCTCATTTTTTGTTGTTAGACATACCTTAGGACCAAGAGAATCAACAATGCTTACACACACCTTATGACCTTAATTTTGTACAAGAGTTGTTAGAACAAATAGGACTCTGAGTGGCATTCTACGTTATTGAAAAATCTGAGGTTCTGTAATAGAGAATTTTGGTAGTTATTCTTTCTCATTTGACCCAAGATGCTCAGATTGATTGCTTTTCGTCAATCCTTTATCAACTTGTTGATAACCACTTATTCTGTGCTCAGAAATTGTTCATTATGCACTGGAGAGGAATGGTCTGAAGGCCATTGAACTAACGGAGCAGCTGGATCAGAACTTGCTAGAGAATAACCAGGATTTGTATTTTGATCTTTTGAGTCTTCACTTTGTTGAGCTTGTTTGCTCTAGCACATGGTGAGTAATTTTCATTGAAGTTGTCAACATTTTCATTGTTCTGGGTCTCATAAGTCCTTATTAGTGTAAATCCTTCCCTTAAAATTGCAGCACAGAAGCTTTAGAGTTTGCTGAAACCAAGTTGACTCCATTTGGGAGGGATCAGAAATATGTTGAAAAGATTGAAGTATGTTCCTTCATGGGGCTGATTGTTTTAGATATGTATAATTTACTCAATCAAGTTCATTTTCAGATAATGAAAGTCGGTTTGGTCTTATTCCAGGATTGCATGGCTCTGCTTGCTTACGATGATCCAGAAAAGTCCCCAATGTTTCATCTTCTAAGCTTGGAGTATCGACAGCAAGTTGCTGATAATCTGAACCGAGCAATCCTTGGTTTGTTTCTTCAGTATCCCAGTTACCTCTTCAAGTTATCTTTATTTTAATAGACCCTTACTAATGTATACCCTTCCATCATAAATCATCTGCTCACCTTCTGTATATCTTTCAATTTTTGTTCTTATATTTCATATAATTCATTGGTTATAAATAATATCAGCTCATGCAAACCTGCCAAGCTACACAGCTATTGAGCGACTGATACAACAGATGACCATAGTCGGACAAATTTTAAACCAAGATCATGCCAAGGTAAGGGATAGTTTGTTGGTTTTCTCGTTTTCCAACATTTATGACCCCGACTCTGCTAACTCGTTTTGATGAGTTGGATATCATTGGGATTCTTCAGATAGATTATTTGTGATATAGCATAAAGAATGTTTATCATTACTAAAGAGTTTGGTTACTAAATTATCTACATTTCTCTTCGATGCAGTGGTTTTCTTTTTTCCTTATTGTCAGAAAACAATTATGGATAGATATCTCTAGATGGTATTAGATACTGATTACTTTTGTACAGAAGAGCTTTGTTGATGCTTTAATCCTTTTGGTTGGCAATTGCTTAGGATGGACTTCCACAATTCTCTTTGAAGGACTTTCTGAGAAGCTAGATTGTCGAACTTTTTGAAACATCAAGGCCCTGGATGATGAATATTGCTTCGATCTTCTATCAGCATATGATTTGGATGTACGGTTTGGTCACAGATAGATAATAGGATCAATGCATTCACTTTGTTAGAAGCTGCTGATTAGGCAATCGCTTGCATGTGGATCTTCCTGCATCTGGTGAGGTATGCCTTTTTTATCGTAACACCCGTGAACTGGATTCCACTGTCCACAGATTGCTTCTTGTTACGTTGGATGATCCAATGACCTGTAAATCTTCTCTTCCTCAAGTCTATACGAGTAGAGGTTATTTTGTAATCTATCATAAGTTTCTTATTGCGTGTTATTAGGAGAAGCATGGCTGAGATTAAAGTGTCATGCATCTCATGTCCACTAAATTGACTTATCTATTGCATATATTGTTCTTACAAGGAGACTGAAACCTTAATATTGTTATTTTTAAAAAAAGTGATTACTGGATGCATTTTAAACTCTTTCTGCTCATTGCATAAGCTATTTGACTTCAACTCATACGAATTTTAATGCAAACAAGTGTTACCTCATCAACGTAGTGGCATTGTACATATTGAACATTTTGTTTTTTAGTTATATTTATATTTACATTGGTTCTTGGGTCACAAGATAATGAAAAAGCTTAAGAAAATGGATCTGCTGCACTGTATAGCATACTTGTCTCTATATAATGACAGATAGTAACATTATTTAAGACTTCAGTTTTCAGGAGACGGAGAAAATGAGAAATATGCAGAATTAGGTATAAAAACGGATCTAAAAAATGGAAACTCGTTTATTTTATAACATTGAAATTTGTTGACGATTTTTTTCGTGGGTATCTAATAATTTATAAATCATGTATTTTGAATAAATTATTTCACGTGTCAACGATTTAGAGTCAAGTAAATTATTTGGTTCGGTTATCAGGTCAATTCATTGCAAGTTATTTTCTCCATGATAGATAGAGAAATTGTAGCTACGTATATATAACAAGGCCTGATCTTTGACAAGAGAACCTTAACAGACACTTCGTTCTGGAGTGCAGTCCTAGGAATGCCACGGCAGAGAACAGCAAGTCTCAGAGAAAACAAAACAGCAAGACATGGAACGTAATAAGGAAAGCTTGCATTACTATTACTTGGGTGTATTAATGATTGTTCAAATTGCTTTCTTTTGGATATTATTGCCGTTGATTATGATGCTGTAAGAGGTGTGTTCACGTCAACTTCCAACTTTGTCCGGTTAGCTAAGAACTATACGTACGATTCTAACGTTCAGGAACCATATTGGACTGCGAAAGGATCAAGAATTGGCATTAACTCTAGCTCATAGTACCAAGTACGAGTCTGAATTAGCGTTTAGTCTCATTCAGTATGAATTCATGATTAGTTTCCGTTTTCTGGTTCTCTTGAGTCGACTTGGCAAGCTCAGCCGGCGGCAGCCGTAATATAACGTGGTATATACCTGATGGAGCATGAGTTTGGGGTCCACTAATTGGAATCTAAACCTAGTAAGGGTCCACAAACGATCTGATCCTGTAAGAGATTCACTGAAATGTTCGTGTGTCGAGAAGCTGAGAAGTGGGATCCACGCAAGTAAACCATGGAAGTGGAATTGAAAGCTGCTTTTATGTGTGTGAACAGAGTTTTTACAGAGCTCGTACCAGCTCATAGTTTTCGAAATTTCCCATGTATGAAAACAGGAAAGACCAAGCAGTCATTTGCTAAATTGTCTTGTCGTGTTGTGTTATAGCACTAACCCAATTTGTTCTTGGGAACTTCAAGCAGTTCTTATCCCCAACCGTTCACTCCCGTTCACACCGTCCCCCAATAGTAAATGACCCATTATCCAAATCCATTGAACTGAGTTAATTTTGATAATTCTTGAGAAAGTTTAATTCTATAATAAACGCGAACCTGAATTCTCATCCTCCATTGCCACATGAGCTTGTGTGCAGACAAATATCCCCGGCCAAGTGTGTTGTTGAGAGAAAACACATAGCTTTATTGTGGACACGGTAGGTCTTATTCTTCATGCCAAGTATCCGCTCCAAACCCATTTAGAGACACGTTTCTTTGTCTGCCACCTTTACTCCATTTCACCATTTTATGTTCTCATCGCCCTAATTGTTCTATAAATACCAACCCAGCTAGTTACTCATTTTCCACAATGTGCTTGCGCTTTATGATCTCTTATCACAAACGCCATCTGCTGTTATCGCTTTTGTGGTTTGTTTTGTTTTTGGACAGGAATGTCGAAATCAGTCATGACTGGTTTTGGAGAGGAAAAACAGCTCAAAAGGCCCGCCCAGGCTAGTTCTAGGAAAGGTTGCATGCGTGGCAAAGGTGGTCCAGAGAATGCTTTCTGCACTTACAAAGGTGTCCGTCAGCGAACTTGGGGTAAATGGGTCGCCGAGATCAGAGAACCGAATCGAGGAGCTCGTCTCTGGCTTGGAACTTTCGACACCTCCCACGAAGCCGCCATCGCATATGACGCTGCGGCTCGTAAGCTCTACGGTGCCGAAGCGAAACTCAACTTGCCAGAGATGAACGCTACCACAAGCCATTTTCCGGCAGCCAATTCCCAGATTCCACAAATTGGAAACGAAACTCAACCACTGCACATGTCGACTGTTGCATGTCCCTCGCCTACTCCGATGTTCGTTCCTGACGAAGTGCCACCAACATTCCACCAACAGACACTCGTGTCTCTTCCTGACGAAAACGTTGAAACTTATGGTAAGGTGGTGGAAAACGGGAATGGGAACAGAGGAGAGGGTCTCAACGAGCTTTGGCCAGACTTTAACGTGAACTTGCCGCTGTTTGACGATTCAATCTGGACAGAAGCAGCAATGTCGATAGATTTCCCGGTGATGGACAACCCTAGAATTTTCAACAGCAATCTGATGGAGGCAACTTCTTGGGATACATTGCAAAGTCCGACTCCTTGGTGCGTCTAGAAGCTATCTGTTAGGCCTCCGGTCGACGAAAATACATAATAGAATAAGAGAAAGCAATCTTCGGTCTTCGCTGTGTTTATGCAGAACTGAACATATCGTGCTCTGGTTCATGTCCAACGATGGCCACTTAAGCCACGTGGGGTTTTACTGGGTTTTATCGTGACTTCGATCACGTGCGTATATGTCACGTGCCAAGGGTGCTTTTAGCTCTAGTATAAGCAATTGTGACTTCGTGTAAATAAGCCAGCAGAAAGGCAGTAGTAAATACTGTATATAAGAAAGTTAAAATGAAACCTTGTGGTTTTTAAGCTATGTCTTCGAATTGTTTAGTTATGGCATTCCTTTCTTAGCTCACAATTTCATATATATTTTAAATTACAAACACTTAAAAAGTATCAATTTTTAAAATAAATATAAAAGATTTCAACATGAACATTATTTATTAAGAATTTAAGAATAACATATAAATTAATATAATATTTAAAATAACTGTTGTATAGTCCAGGGAATAAAAAATTTTATAACTTAAGATTCTTTAATTTTTAAAGTATTATAATACATTCTTATATTCTTAAACTTAAGAGTTAAAACTCCGAACTTCTTGAAGTAAAATATAAAATTTTTAAATTTTAACTATAATAAAAATTTTAAAAATTGAAAATATGTTTTAAATTATCAAGTATCAAATATTTAGTAACTAAAATATAATTATGAGTTGTTAAATAGTAATAGAAAAAATAATAATTGAAAGGGCTGCTCATAAGGGCCCAGAAGTTTAACCAGTATTTCTTAACAAATATTACAATTTTAGGATTTCTTCAAATACGTAGTATAGACCTTATTACGTATTTATGATTATACAATAAACAATTAAAAATAAATATAATACGAAATACTTGATTTCGGTTTTATCTCTAATTCTGATGTCGTTTTCAAGTTTCAAACAATCACGAATCTCTCAAGACTTTTATGAGAAGTGTTTCCCGACACGAAGTTTAGATCTTTCTACAATTTTTTCAATACGTAAGCTCTCTTAAAGGGTCAGAGAATTGTTATGCTTACGATTGATATGAACAACTGCAGAAAGCCTTAATATTTATACATAACTTTCATATCAGTCTTTCTCATCACAAAGCAGATATGGGTCCGATTTATACTAATTTAAATTTATTTTTTACTGAACTTCGTCCCATTAATTTATATCATTTATTAGGTCACTTTAGTATCTTTATCTGGATCAAGTTACGTAACTTAACCGATAATTTATTAAAAATAAAAAAATACAATTAATAATTGTCCAACTTTATAAAAAATGACAAATTTATCAGACACTTCTTTCCCTCTAAATTAAGCAAATGTAGTAACTTATAAATCATAGATTTTAAAATTTACTCCTTGTTTGTGACTTTTAGCACATACATTCTAAATAGACATGTACGTATGACGTTAAAAGGTAAGCATACTATCTATTTTACATTCATGCTACTCAAAATTATCACACTTAGATATTCTCAAAATTGAGGAATATTGAAACTTTATATGAAACTTAAATTTTTAAAAAAATTTAAAGCGCAGATAATACGTTTTGTGAAGACAGATTCGTATCATCTTCACGTCATGCAACCTTTTGTGGTGTCATACACGTAGGTAAAACCTGCCACGGATCTATCGGATAAATATAAGAGTTGGTGCTCTGCTTTCAGGTGGAACTTTGAAGTACTGGCATCCATTTTCTCCAATTCAGTTAACAGATATGGACAACGAAGGCAGTGTAGAGATAGTAATGAACCTTTGAACGTTGACGCAGACCATTGCAATGTGAGTTGACGTATGATGTAGGCATTCCGGCGATCAGATGAACAGAACTTGGCGAGACTCATCGCGGGTTCCGAGACTTTTGTGGATGTAGAGGCCCTTTAATTAGGATATGAGTGCCTCTAGAAAAAAAAGGTAAGTTTAATGTACTCTAACGTGAAAATAAATTGGATAAGTATAAATATTTGAAATTGATCTAAACAATAATATTATATATTTAATGTTTTGAAGATAATAATATATTATATTTGCAAAGAAACAAAATGTTACGTTCTTAGAATACTTTAGGCTATGTTTAGTGGGGAGTTTATTAATATAATAGAA
Organism: Erythroxylum areolatum; assembly: GCA_024520975.1. Classification (NCBI taxonomy): domain Eukaryota; kingdom Viridiplantae; phylum Streptophyta; class Magnoliopsida; order Malpighiales; family Erythroxylaceae; genus Erythroxylum; species Erythroxylum areolatum. The sequence goes on along the minus strand of JANIJH010000002.1, from coordinate 1,390,906 downwards.
TGAAATGAAATATTATTTCATTGTTTGAAAAGAGGGTTTAGAATGGAATAGAAAAGTTTTATATTATTTTTCATTCTATTATAATCAGTAAAAATGAAAAATATCTGATTTGAGTGGTTTATGATAAAATGTAAAATAATAAACAACTTTTTACTATATTATATTATAGACTCTTATTTTAAGTAACATTTTACTATATTACATTATAAACCATTTTTTTCCTCTCAAATAATAATTTTTTAATATTACATCCATTTGTATTGTATTCTGTAATAAATCATTTTATTTTATTTCATTAAAAACTTTACTTTCAACTAAACATAACCTTAAGATATGACCTCTGTATCTTGTTGTGTGTAAAAATATTACATGCATTGAAATATTATATACGTCCGTTTGTCTTGACCAACTAGTAAAGTTGTTCCTTTGTAACTAAAAGATCATAGGTTTAAGTTACGTAATGTGAGCAGGAGTAAGGATCATCATGGAAATGGTGTACATGACGGGAGCGAGCTTGTCATTCCAGTTAGACCTATAACTAAAGTTAGGACCGAGAGATTCAAGGAGGCTCTTTATGAGCACGTGGGCCAACTTATGGAGAGGATGAAGCTAGCCAAGCCTATCGGATGAGAGCTAGTTGGATTACAACCCAAATTGATCAACTTATCTCAAATCTTTGGACCGGATACACTTGTAGCTTAAAGATAAGAAGACTTGGACTATTTTAATACTTCATCACTTAAGCCCAATAGTATATGGATCCAGTAGTGGCACAACACATTAAACCTATTTATTTAGTTTTTGTACTTTTTTTTTACTTATATATATTTTAGCCCAACCTTTTATTATTTAATATAGGTATAAATATGTGTTTTTAGGTCAAATTTTCAGAACTTTAGATCAGAATTGTTTGAGAGCCGTCGGCTTCAATAGAGAGAAACATTATTCTCTTGTTCTTGTTACCTTTTGAACCATCTTTCACTTATCAATTGCTTTTCCAATTGTAGCGTGTCGATTGTTCGTTTCTCTGGATTTTATTTTGATCATCGGGATTGTTTGGAACAAGTTTCCAAGAAGTTTCGTAGAAATCAAACCTTGTGTATCTTTATTTTTCTTGTTTGTTGAATTCGAAATTTCCATCCTTCTTAATTTTTCACGATTGGAAACACACCAAAACAAAACAATCATTGAAAACACTTCAAATCGATGTCAATCATTCTGTGATGCACATTATTACATGGTTGGGTCGGTTGTATTGGGCCCGAGCCCAATCACCACAACCCACAAGTCAATCAGTCAGTCACTCACCCATTG
>JANIJH010000002.1:1313925-1347439 GCA_024520975.1 Erythroxylum areolatum | reverse complement strand
CAATTTCTGTGAGGAATTCATGTTTTGATTTGATGAATAGTGTTAGTCAGTGTATAGTAACACTCCTATTAAATATTATTGTTTGAATCCTTGTTTGACATGCCTAATTTGTAGTGTTACAATTGAGAATTATTCCCTTTTCATTAACAAAATGCAAAAATAGGTCAAGTCTTGCGGAGAAGACCTAAGCCTTTTGATTCGATAGGTGTTTTGTGTTGACCTAATGCACTCAAATTAAAATATGTTTGATATAGTTATTCATGATTATGTGATCTTGCTTAGAAACTTTGCTTTATGTTACTTTTTAGTTTACAGAGGAAAAAACAAAAATTATTCCTTTATTTGTAGGGAAAGTTGCTATGGAAGGTAAAGTAGAACATAAGTTTGACATGAAGCCCCATGGTGAAGATATCGAGGAGTACGGAAAGTTATGCCGTGAGAGGACAAATAAGTCGATGATTAAGAACAGACAAATACAGGTGATTGATAATGACCGTGGTGTTCATATGAGACCTATGCCTGGCATGGTTGGCTTGATTTCATCAAGCTCCAAGGTACATTATTGTTTATTCCTTGACATTCAATACATGAATTGGTTTTGCTTTCTAAATAACTGAACTGGAAGGCCAAACGGTAAATCTTTATGATTTGTTATATTGAGCAGGATAAGAAGAAAACGGCTCCTGTTAAACAAACCGATATGAAGAGGACTAGGAGGGATCGTGCAGAATTAGAAGATATTATGTTCAAGTTATTTGAAAGACAGCCAAATTGGGCACTAAAGCAGCTAGTCCAAGAAACTGACCAACCAGCGGTATGGCTTCTGATATTTCATTCTGATGATAGAGGGAAAGGTTGAAGTACTATTATTGAACATCTTAAAATGCTTTATACTTTTCTTGATGATTTTCGATTTAAAATTTGGCATCGATACACATATATTCTGTCCATTTGATTCGTTCTCTCGTTTCGGCCTTTAGATAATTGCAGATGCTGGTTCACATGGAATTTAAATATAGAGTACTCATAAACGTATATACTTTTTCTCTGTATTTGCAGCAATTCTTGAAGGAGATACTGAATGAGCTTTGCGTGTACAATAAGCGGGGAACAAATCAAGGAACTTACGAGCTGAAGCCAGAATACAAGAAAACAGTTGAGGATACAGGTGGTGATTAATCATGTAATGCTGAGCTAAAATAGAGCATCTACAAGGTTCCCTGATTTGGGAAATGGGCATAGAGTAACTCTTATTAACATAACAAAAAATGTAGAACTTTGAAGGATATCTATGGTGAATTTCTGATTAAGAGCACTTGTATTTATGGCATAAGTCGTTTTGTTACTTTACCATGTTTACAAGTAGATTAGATTGATTATGAATTGTACAACTTCCTAACTATGAACAATAAAGATATTAGCCGCTTATCTTCTACATGGTGATGTAGATTTTACTTCATTGTTTAATCTGATGCCTTACGTAGTAGAGTACTGGTCAAGAATTTCTTTAGTGATAATCTTGTGGTTTAAGCATCGCCAGCAAAGGTTGACGCAACGATTGTGGGATTTTTAGTACAGAAGTAAACGATTTGGAATTTCACTCGGTTCGTCTTTTGAAGTTAATGCCCTACATTTAATCTGATCAGATCTAAATTTTATGGTTGGGCTTGGTCCAATTAAATATTTTTTAAAATTTAAAATGACTTTGTTTTATTAAAAATTTTAAAATTTAAACTAATACAAGTTTAAACATTTTTAGTCTGATTTTTTTTAAAAAAGTTTTAATTTATTATAAAATTAGGTCAAATTTAAACGAAATTCTTTAATTTTTGATTGAAAACAAAATTTGCCTAATTTTAATTTCAATAATATTTTAAATATAATTAATTATAAAATATAGAGTTAATTTATTAATTTAATGTATTATTATTGAATTCGACACGATTGAAAGTTAAAAGAATAATTACTTGTTTAGATAAGCTTATATTAGTAGAGTTTTTGTTAGAAGAGCTTTTCTAAGAAGTTAGTTGTTTGTTTAGCTGTCAATTAAAAAATAAATTTTTAAAAAGAGTTTCGTACAATAGACTGTTTAGCAACATAAAAATAAAAATTACTTTTATTAATTTTAACCATATTTTATTTTGTAATAAAAATGATTTATGCATATAAATATTACTTAAAGTGTATTAAACAATATGTAAAGCACAATATATTAATTATTTTATAAATTTAAATCATATAAAATATAAATAAAAATATATTCAACCAAATCTTTTATATAGATTATGACATAAGTATAACGAATATAAAAATAAATATTAAAATATATAAAAAGGCTAAATAATATTAGATAGATCCCAAAATAAACGTGAAAATGAGTTTGTAAGTATTGTAGAAATTATGTATAAAAGATAAGGACAAAAGGGATTAAAAAATAGGCTCATTAATTGATCTGAAAAATCTACTTTAAAAAATACTTTTTTGAGAAGCTCTAAATTTGAGCTAAAGTTGTATTTTAGCTGCCAAAAAAGTTATATTTATTTAAAAAGTATTTTTTTATTTTACAGTTAAATAATCATTTTTTTAAAAAGGCATATGTAGTAGGAAAAATGTTTATTGGCTCTCTAAAAGTTTAATTAAATAGGCACTAAAATTTATATTTTATTTTAAAATGAAGTAATTTTAAAAAATTTATAATTAAAATTTAAATTAATCAAGTCCTAATCCGACCTATTGCACGAAATTCAAACGTGACCTTTTCAAGTGGGTCCGGCAATTCATTTGCTAGTTCCGTAACCAACTTGAAGTCCCGGTACTAATTTTGTTTGAATTGTGTTGCTGTAGCCAATCTTGTTGTAAGTTCCTGTTTTTAGAATTTGCGATAAAACTTCATTGAGATGTTTGGCTTATGCCAATGAATGCAAGTCATTCGTTTATGCATATTCAAGTAGTCGTCATCATATCAATTTCAAAATTGTTTTCTAGTGATTTATTCCATGGACAAAAAAATGACACGTGTCAAGATCACAATGGTGGTATTGTTATCTCTCACCGAAGAATTGGAGTCACTGAAATAGTTCCGCTCTCATAAATATCCGCCCGTTATCGTACAGTTTCTATACTCCTCTGAAGAAAAATGGAGCGTCTCTCTCTACTCTCCCTCCTTTTTCTCACTATCTTGTCTTCCTCTCTCACCTCCACAGAATCAATTGTAGATCCCGACGATCAACTGATCCGGCAAGTTGTCTCTGATTTATTAGATGACCATCTTCTCAACGCCGAGCATCACTTCGCTGCTTTCAAAACTAAGTTTGGCAAAACTTACTCTTCGCCGGAGGAGCACGACTACCGATTCAGCGTGTTCAAGGCTAACCTCCGCCGTGCTAGGCGTCATCAGGTGATGGACTCCTCCGCGGTCCACGGAGTTACGAAGTTTTCAGACTTGACGCCGCGTGAGTTCCGCCGGCAGTTTCTCGGTCTGAGACGTCTGCGCCTACCGGCCGACGCTCACAAGGCGCCAATCCTTCCTACTAGTGATCTACCTACCGATTTCGATTGGCGCGACCATGGCGCCGTTACAAACGTCAAAGATCAGGTATGTTATGGTGCACGCGCCGCGCGTGTTACTATCTGTGTAATATTCATCCGCATACTATACGTCGAGTAATCTTTATGATATATGCATCTTTGATTATTGATGTGCTAGGGGTCTTGTGGATCTTGCTGGTCCTTTAGTGCTACTGGTGCTCTAGAAGGAGCTCATTTCTTGGCCACAGGAGAACTCGTTAGCTTGAGCGAGCAACAGCTCGTGGATTGTGATCATGAGGTTCCGATCTCCTCCCTTTTTCGCTTGACTTTCTACATTCTTCGATTGTTGTTTTGTTTCCTTTTTTCGTCTGCCTGTTCTTGACTTTTTCTTCCATATTTTAGTATTTTTCTAGAGCAAGAGAAATATCTCATCATTGTTAATGGATAACTTGTTGAATTTGTATATTATTGTAGTATTATTTGCTTGTAAATATTATCGTGTTCTTCATACTGAGAGAAATTAAATATAAACTGCCATGAAGGCGTTATCTAAGTCATGCGAGTGGAGATGTATAACAGGTTTCTAAAGAAAACTTGTAAACTCACTCAGAACAACTTATCTTATTTTTTTCAATCATTTACAAGTATGAATTTGGAGATATAGTTTTGTTTATGAAAGGAAACATGGTTATTCAGCTCTTTGGTTGTTCTTCTTAAGTTGTTCTGATTTTCATTAGCTTTTTAAGTAAATGCAAATTTCTTGTAATAGTTGTTTTGTATGGAAAGAATGCCATAACAGGATACTGAGGTTTTGCTCTAGTGAAGATTTACATAGCGAATCTAATGAAAATGTATTAAGTATATATTACATGGTAATGTTTTGAGTTATAACTACAGATGTAGTATCAATTTCCAAAGTTTCTAACTCCCATTCATAGTAGATAGAGCAGTACTAGTTTTGATGCCTAGACATTTCGTATATTGAAGAATAAACCCTCATTTTTGGGCTGAATTATACTTATGCCAAGCTTCTAATATTTGCAGTGCGATCCAGAGGAATATGGTGCATGCGACGCTGGTTGCAACGGAGGGTTGATGACCACTGCCTTTGAGTATACTCTCAAGGCTGGTGGACTCGAGCGAGAGGAGGAGTATCCCTACACTGGTACAGATCGTAGCACGTGCAAATTTGACAAGACCAAAATAGCTGCATCGGCATCAAATTTCAGCGTGGTTTCCGTGGATGAAGATCAAATTGCAGCAAATTTGGTGAAGAATGGCCCCCTTGCAGGTAGATTATCGCCTTTCTGGGCATTGTCATTTCTGTGCTCAACCCTTTCTTTGAGGCTATACTGATCATCAATCATTTAATTCCCTTGCCTTGGCATGGTACAGTGGGTATCAATGCAATGTTTATGCAGACATACATTGGCGGAGTGTCGTGCCCGTATATTTGTTCCAGGAGTCAGGATCATGGTGTGTTGCTTGTGGGGTATGGATCTGCAGGATATGCTCCTATCCGCTTTAAGGAAAAGCCGTTTTGGATCATCAAAAATTCATGGGGAGAAAACTGGGGAGAGAACGGCTATTACAGAATTTGCAGGAGTCGCAATATCTGTGGTATGGATAGCATGGTCTCGTCCGTTGCAGCTTTTCACAAAACCGCCAACTAGATCATCATTATTTCCGGTAAGCTATATTTGGTAAAATCATAAATGGTTATCTGCTATTGTGTGTGTATATATATATGTGCGTATGCACGAATTTAGTGTGCAATGCCATCAAATCTTACATAAATGTAACAACTTAATGAATTTGCCTCGTAGAAAATGCGATAAGAGCTAGGTGCTACTCATATACATGATGCTATGTCTGTATTCTTTACTATGATGTAAAGAATATCTACTGCTTTTATATGTTTAGAGCATGTGCTTGTTTAGTGATAACTTCTATAAATATGTTTGGAGCATATGCTTGTTTAGTGATAACTTCTATAAATATGTTTGGAGTATATGCATGTTTAGTGATAACTTCTATAAATAAAAATTAACTTACTTACCGGGGGAATAGTTGAGCACCAGAAAATGTGAAATTTTAACAGGATAAAATTCCGACTTTTATTTTTAAAGATAATGCGTAAATTTTTTAACGCATGATTGTAGGTAATGTTAATTTTATGCATTATATCATATCACGTATCTAACTGAACAAAGCTCGAATCGAAGATTCCGTCTTGTTTGAACTCTAGTTTTTAGGATGGCATCTGGCTATAATTTGAGTTGAGAATTAAGACACCACTTTAAAATCATCATCTGCTTATCGATTATCGAATTTTCTCGTCTTATCTAGTTTGACTTATTCAATTGATTTTTTTCTTTTGATATTCAGCCTATTTCATCCTAGAAAATATATAATTCAAATTTTTAATCTTTTATGACGATAATGCTTTTCTAAAGAAAAATATGATTGTATACTATATTGTTGATGGTTTATATGAGAAGTGTTATAAATTTAATGTTCCTGTTTTTAATAGAAAATGATATATTGCATATTAAGGATGCTGAACACTGAATAAATTTCTTTAAATTGAATATGTTACTTTTATTTTTATGGGCTATATAGTGTCAAGTCCAATCTAAGCCCATTACAAATGGGCGAGTTATATTTAAACTCTAGGCTTTAGATTTTACTGAAACCTTGTAGGACGGACTGATGGGGTTTCGAATGCGTCCAGATTAGTTTAAGTTCAACTCAATTCATAAAATAAAGCTGACGAACTTGAATGTTTTAAACTTATAAAACGACAATCTAGTTGAACTTTACTTGGGGAGAAGAGTCACTTATTTCAAAATGATTGGATCTATGATCTTTTTAAGATTAAAATAAAACAAATTAAGAACTTTTAGATTTTAACCTATTGAAAAAAACATAATTTAATCTCAGTTAAATGTTTGGGTCTTATCTATTTTGTCTTGGGCAAAGTTAAATGATACAATTAAATACTATTGTGGAAATTATGATGATTTGTATGATAGGTTTACAATACATTAAATTAGAAAATTTTTAACTCGAGCCGTGTGAAAATTTTGTTTAAATGAATCTCATTGAAGTCTTTTTTGGTCGGTTAAAATTTTCTTTTAAAAAAGTTAAATGAGATACTTTAAAGTTTTGGGAACTAAAACTTCTGTTGAAATTTGAGATTTAAAACATATTAAACTTTTATTATTTTTTAAAACAAATTAAACTTGTCTTAGTTAATCATCAACATGGTTAAATATTTTTCATTTATATGTTGTTAAGACCTTTTAAATGTTAGTCTTATCATTTTAAAAAAGATAAATAATATTCTTGAATAAAATTTTGAAGGTTGAAATTTTATAGTTTATTACACTTAAAAATTAAATCTTATGATAGTTAAGCCTGATCCTTCTAATATAATTTGTTTAATTTAATCTCATTAAAATCCTTTAAAGTTTTAGGTCTGTTCAATTGGTCTTTCACAGAATTAAATAGGCGTGAATAAAATTTGGGAATTAGAACTTAAGGTTTAGAAGATATTAAAATTCAAATCGTATTAAACTAGTAAAAAAAACTGTTCACTTAACTTAATCTTGTTAAAGCCCTTTAATTGTTTTAAGTCTATTTAATTAGTCTTTTAAATTAAAATCTAGAATCCTAGTGAAAGATTTACTTTATTTAATCCCATTCTCAGACAAAATTAAGTAATATAAATGAAATTTTGGGGACTTGAAGCCTTTTTAATGCTGAAATGTAATTAATTCTTTTGATGCAAAATCAAAAAGTACGCGTAAAAATATTAGGAGTTAAACTTTTGCATTCTATTTGAGGCTAGAAACAAATTAAACTAATTAGACTTGGTTTAGTTTATATGAACTTAAATATATAGGTTGAATTTTAACTTTGTGAACTAAAACTAGATAAATTTGAATTTAGTGAAACGTTTATTTATTAAGTTTTCACTGTTACAAATTCTTTATATTTAAATCTATTTACTTTAATTGACAAGCCTTAATTAAAGCCTTTAAGAATGAATTTTACTCTCTCGTTTTACTATAGGGCCTGACAAACTAATAAAAATTTTCTTGAGCCACCCAAATTTATGAAAGTGGTCTCAAACTGATAAAATCTAATTCAAACTTGAACGGTCGTTAAAAAGCAGTCTAGTCTTAAACTTCAAAAAAACTATTGCTTAATTACGTCTAATATAAAAATCGTGCAAATATACTAAAATTTAGATCAGATAATCAAAAATGCTTTAAATATATTCCAATTCCGTCTCTCAATTCCATTTTATTTGATATTAAATAAATCAAATTCTTTACCAGATTAGCAAAGGAAAAGAAACAACTAGTAAGTTCAATTTTTGGTTTATATTTTTTTTAACGCATGAAAGTTAAAAAAACAACTTTCTATATTTTAATTTATTATTAACTAAATATCTATTATTGAATCATTAAATATTAGTTTTGTTTAATATAATATAATTAATTATTTTTTTGTTTTTACAGTTACTTTATTTTATCAAATAAAGATATTTCATTTTTAGTAATTGTTTAATAAATATTCTTTAAATCTAAAGTATTTTAAATTTTAAATACTTAAATTTGAAATAAATTTAGTCTTAATTATTAAAATACATTTTAGCAAATAATATTAGTTTATTAATTCATTTATTTTAATTAATTCTGATTAAATTTTCACTAATACCTATTAGTTAAATAAAAGATCAAAATCAAATTATTTACTTAACTAATGCATAAATTAATTTATCTTTAAATTTTGTCTCTTATTAATTATAGCTATGTAATAAAAATGTGATTACAATGAGATTTTCATAAGTGTTCACCGGATGTTAAATTATGCACTTTATTAGGCGATTTCAAATATAATATATATTATGATTTTTTTTACAAAATTATATCGTATGATGATCATTACTTAATTCAGAATTTCCCTAGATACCTATACCTTGATAATGTTCACATATCGTGAAGTGAATGTCCAATATGCATGCATCAGGGAAGACAAAAGATAAAAATGAGAAACTGAACGCGCTAATCGAGGACAACTAATATCAACTTGCCAAGTTCTTCAAACGTTTGGTAGTTAAACCATTGGAATTCAACAACAATGTAAACGCAACATCCAAGGAGTGGTGTAACTCTATATCAATCTCCTAAATTCTTGAATCATCTCTTTGGTTCAATCTTAAAGAATTTGGATTCAAATCCCTCATATAACTTGAGGTTACATTAAGCGGAGCTATAAAACAAGTTGTAACAGAATAACAATACTAAAATAAAAATAGCAGTAATCATTCTCAGGAAACACATGGCAAACTATTAATCACCATAGACAGGGAGCTGTATATGACCGAATCTAACAGCTTTGAAGTGTCATGCCTTCATCGGATATGTTAAATGAATAATAGTAATCCATTCATGAATTATCTTTCTCTAATTCTTCTTCTCTAGTAAATTTATTTCATGATATACTGAACGACAATCAAATTATTATTATAATATATATTAAAGCCCCTTTTCATGTGATTTTTAGTTGTTTATAATCTAATTAATAAACTCATCTACATGGCTCTATAATTTACTGCAATGAAGTTAATATATTTGTTGGGAAATATTAATGTGTAGTGCGATTTCAATGTTTGCACGACCTGAAATATATTTTCAATTTGAGAGTTATTGTCCAGGATTGCCTGCTTCAAGGCGATTTAAATCTGTAAAACGAAAAAGTGCGAGATACTCCGATGGGCTTTGAGATATAAACAAAACATAATATTGGTGCAAGTGAAAAGAACATACCTGATCATTTGCAAACTGGACATGAGACTTCAGCAACCATACTTGTGACATCTATTCTAAGCATGTTGAAAGTGTCCAATATTACTTTGTTCTTCATAGTTTAATTAATGGCTCAAAGAAACAGAAAACCTGCAACTTCTATTTGACGAATACTTAAGCAAACATATCTTTTGGACAAAAAGGCCTTCAAATATTGAAGAAAGTTGGAAATTCTCAATAAAATGACTCGGACATGCCAAACGATTTCCATGTCTCAAGTTGAAAGCCAATTATCGGTAACAGATTGGTAGAAAGATAGTGGTTCATAGCAGCAAAACACCAAATGGAAGTCTAAAATTCGTCCTGAACTTGGAGGAATATGCTAAACGTAACACTGGACGTTGACTCAGAAATAAATTTATACCTGGAAACACGAAACGGAATCCTTTCAGAGGTCGTGGGTTTCAGAGACCTGGCCCAACTTAACTTGTTTTGATGGATCTGTAGCATGTCTACAAACAAGATTGACTTCCTAAGCATTGTCCAGTAACGGAACACAGCGTTTTAACGGTTGTTAAAACTACAAAGAATTAAAATGTGGTACCGGCTTCAACAAAGAAAGAGCTGCCAACGGATTCATCACCATTGCTGTGTGCTTCAACTCGTCTCAGCTGAGCTGCAACACTGCTTTGAACAGAATAAAAGAATTCGTCAGTCTAAGATTAGGAAAGTAGCAACTGCAATATATTCAACAGCCCCAATCTTAGAAAAATTGAAGATGTTAACATATGACCAAACTTCTTTCCTTTTACAGTCTTAATTAGTGCAGCTTAAAATGAAAATGAAAGTCAAAAAACTATGAATATGAAAAACTGAATCGTGAGAATACATATGTGGGGTCCTAGAGCCCAACAGTTAGAGAAAAGTCCTACACAGTACACACTGATTGAATAGCTAAATAAGGTAGGTAGGTATTTGAACGCCAAAAAAGAAGCTGATCATTCAGTTTTTTGTCAATAAATTTGTAGGTATATACAGCCTATATTACAGAAAAACAAACCATATCTTCTTAAAAACAGACTTGGAGACTAACCTATCATAATCTGCATGCTAGTTTTCAGATCATGCATACGAGTCTCAAATCATTGAATGAGATAACAACATTAGAAATTAAACCGATCGAATACTGGACATTGCACATTTCAACCTGGCAACAAGTAAAGCAAGGATTCCTATCTAAATCCGCTTGACTCTTACTGTACGGGCGTTAATTAATCCAAAAGATGTGACAGATGCATACTCTCGACATCGACAAGAATCTTTTGGACAGATGCATACGCTCGACATCAACAAGAATCAAACTAGAGTTACGTATCTAAATCCGTTCGGCTAGCTCACAGGAGTAACACATATGCACTGATCTGAGAAACCTAAATGACGCGGACATTCAACTTCCCAAGGGTCGGAACAGAGTTACGTATCTAAATCTGTTCAACTTAGAGACTTTAGCTTAAGATAACGAACACATCTGAAAAATCTGACACCGTCTATCATAACATCATATACTTGTATGTATTGCGTCTGATGAATCATGTAAAACTTTATATATAAACTTCTATCCAAATAACATTCCACTATCTCATTTTCCCGCGAAATTTGTCCAGACAGATTCAACAGCACCTATATTTTCCGAATCAAATTAACAAGCATGATTAATTAAGAAAAAGTAAATCGAAACGCTCAGTCAACTTCGGAATCGAGATAAACATAAAGCAACGAGAAAAGAAGAGCGCTCACGATCGCCAAGCTGTGCGAGTGATCGGAGAGACGATTTGACGGAATAATCTATTGCACCAACTCCACAGGATTCAATCGCGGCTGATGCCTCATTCCAGAACTCCATCGCTCAAACATTTTCCTCTTACCTACTTCAAAAGATCCACGAACACACAAATACGTGCCTCACAGAACTCGCGATTTCGCACATATAGGCCAGATCTCGCCGGACGATCGATTCGCTTCATGTGTTTGACTCAAATTTACTTTTCTATACATTTTTCCTCTTCCTTTAGTGGTGCAAACTGCAAAGCAAATGCCAAACATGTTATATATATATTGCTGCTTCGCGTTTAAAAATCATTTTCCCGCGCTAAATTTCCGTACAAACAGATGATTAATTAGTTTTGAGTTTAACGTATTTTTCATTATGTATATATTTAATTGTTTGTTTATTAGAGTATCGACTATGTAGTTGAGTTGAGTCTTTTTCAACTGGGCCGGTTACGTACAGGCCTGTACAAGTTCTTTCGATTATTTTACTTCTGCTTCATTTTGAAGATATGTTTATTAACCTAAATATGAATTTTTTAAGAGCAAATTAAAGATTTTTTTTATTTTTTTAAAACAAAGAAACTCACAGTAACTATCTTTTAGATGCGTACTATATAAACCTCCAGATTGATATAATAGTTTGTAAATTATGTCAACCTGATATTCTACACTAAACAAACCATGTTCGACAGATTTAAACAGGCACAAATTTAAGTAGGGAGATTCTAACACATAACTTTTTTGGCCTCATGTCCCCCATTCCACTAACTCAACCACCCCTAAGGGACAGCAAATTAAAGATGTCTATTTCAAAATAATAAATATTTTACTATTATTAATAACACAACTTAATCTGAATTTCAAGTTTCAACCATAATAAACAAAGAAAAAAATAACAGGAAAATATAAATCACTAAATTAGTACATGTCTACATTTGAACTAGGCTCCTTATAATAACCTTTTGTTACAAAATATGATTAGGGAAGGTAAATTCAGCTTAGTCATATTCGAAATCAATCAATCGGTCCATTTTGATCGAGATACATAAAGGTTAGATTGGAATTGAGATTTAGTTCTAATTTAAATTTAGAATTTATAATTCAATTAAACAATATTAAAATGTCATTTGTTTCCTTAATTGATGAAGTAATACAATAATAACAACAATGCCCAGTAAAAATTTCGTTAACACGCGAAGTTCGTGAATAGTTTTTTTTAATGGAAGAATCCGCAGCCACTATCTTTTGGATGCGCATTAAGTAAATCTTCGGATTGACGCAATAGCTTGCAAATTACACCAATCAGGTATTCCGTATTAGGCAAATCTTATACAACAGACTCGATCAAGATAGCGTAAGTAGGGAGAATCGAATACAGGACCTTTTGGCTCCATGCTCATCTACTCTACTAATTCGACCACTCCTTACTCTTAATTAATAAAAAGGTTGTTTCTAAATTAATTAATGAAATACTGATTAATTACAGCGATATTATTGTATTTGATAATTAAAATTTTATTTAATTAAATTAAAATTTTAAGTTTTTCGATGCTCAATGAGACTTCACGCCGCCAATAAAAAGGAAGGGGATTCCGAACCCATCCATTGTAATCTCTAAGTATGATGGTTGGTTTCTCTGGCAATCTTTTTGAAGCAATTGGCATAATTAGGTCGAACTAATAACAAGTGAAGACACTGTCCAACTCTTTCGTTGAAAGAAAGAGAGGTCCCCATTAGGGTCTGGCACACACTAGGATTGAATTAGCAGAAGCTGATTTGCCTGGTAGTACATAGCTGAGGTGAAGATCCATCGTGTGTCATTGAAATTTCCAATCGGAGAGAAGAAGGAGAAGAACCACATGTATACCGTTGCATGCATGCGAGTTGTTTGCATAATTGACCAGGGACCACTCCCCAAGAACCAGATGATCGTATAGAATAAACAGAAGCAGAACAGTCTATGGACTGTGCAAGCACTTGACGTCTTGACCCCAGCCTATTCTACCGTTCTGTTATAATAGCAAAACACTAAAGCCTATATATGCTGCCTAGCGGGTGAAAAACCCTAGAGGTCAGTCGAATAAATCTTTATTAAATTTTAATTTTATGTGAATAAATGTTATATGTTATTATATAATAGTTTAATTCTAATCAAAATTTCAATAACGTATGACATAAAAATATCTTTATTTGAAAATTTGACATGACCATGTTCCTCTTTTTATTAATAATAAATGATTTTATAAAAAATCGTGTTACATAAATTAAAATAACTAAAATTAAAATTAAAATCGGTATTTTACGTCTATTTAAATATTATATAAGAAAATTTTTATAAGGTAAAAATTTATAAAATCTATAAGTTATATTTGAAATGATTTTTTTAAAAATCAAGTAAGCATCTCGTTATGCAAGATCTCATATTCGAGTCCCGACAGCGGCAACGTGGGGTTCATTCAATGTGGCGAATCCTTGTACGCACCAAATATTGGGCCACTTTTATGATAAGTTAAGTGAGATTAACCATAGTTTACCCGCTCACTACTCTATCGTGCCAGAATATGGGGGCACTTAGAGTGAACGATTCCACCTTTTGAGTGCAAGATGGCATCTTGTTTACACAAATTACAAGGTCAACTACAAATAAGAAAATGGTTTTTATGGTATAATCTTAATCAGTGAAATAAAATGGAGGATAATTATGAAAATGATGAACTTAGAGAAAGCCATGATAAGCATTAAAATATAACAAGTTAAATAATAAAATAATTAGACTAAACTCGTCCATTAATTCGTCTGAGCGATCTAACCAAATCAGATCATTTATAATTTATTATATATTTAATAATTTATTAAATACAAATAAAAAAAAGTTGACAGATGCAAATTCCATCGCTGTCAAACTAATCTAATGGATGAGAAAGTCTTCAAATTTCTTTAGTCCCATATTACGAAGTGTCTTCTCTGTAAGTAAAATCGAGTCTTCCACCCTTTACCTATTATCGGTTCTTTTTTTCTTCGACTTATAAAATATTTCAAATCCATCAATATATATATATATATATATATATATATATATATAGACAAACACACACAGAGATAGATACAATACCGGGCTCTATATGGAGGGCCGAGACTCTACTAGGCTCTTTATACGCGTAGCTTTTAATTTATTACAACTTGTTTCCAGAGTGCTTGAAGAATCTCTTCAAATATATGATTATTCTTATTATTTAATACTTGCTTAGGAAAAACAAATTGCTACATAAAATGACAAATAAAAGCAATACTCGATATTTCTTTAAGTTAAAGGTAAAATAATGTTAAAATTGAAAAACTATCAAACAATAATGATCAAGGTCCTGCTTAGCAATCAACTGATTGCATTAGTTGTTAGTTGATTCTATCAGCTGTTAGCTGATAGCTTATTATATTAGCTGATTTAACCAACGGATTATATTAGCTATTCATCAGAGATATTTGGTAAAATTAGTTGTTTAGTATTAACTGTTTATGTGTAAAATAACTTACGAGTATATGACTTTTAAAAATTTTTATAAGAGTATCAATATTATATATCTTAGTATTTTGTTGAATATTCTTATAAGAATTTAGATTTTATAGAAGTTATGTTCACTTGTACTGTTTCATGATCTATGAAAAATTTATACAACTATTTCTATTTTCATTTTCTTTTAAGGTCAACATTTTATTTCTAACTTATATCTGCATAAAACGATTATCAGAATAAATAGTATTATTAAAATGTAGGTATCTAGGAACCTCAATTAAAGGGTACAATTGACTTTTGATATTTAAAATTTTGGCTGATTGATGAAAATGCTCCTATATAGGAGCGTTTTTATTTTCGACTGTTTATCTTAAATCAATCATCAGATCTGCTACTCTCCAAACAACTTTCGTAGCTGTTTGAAGAATCAAATAAATAGCTGATTGGTTGTTTACCAAATGAAGCCAAAGTTGTGATTATTTCTTTGTGATTAATTAAATACTCAAATGTTTTATTAGTCAGATTAATGACATTCGTAAATTGTAAATGCATTAAACTTTAATTGTCATATACTAATGTAAATTTCACATTCATTAATTTATGAAAATCTTATTAGTAATATACTCTTCACCTAACATTATAATTTATATCAATAAAATTTAATTAAAATAATTAGCATTTCTCATTTTAAATAGCCAACTGATATTAATTAATTAAGCAAATTTGAAAATTAATTCTTATTATACCATACGTTTCCTCTCAACTCGAGATCGTAAACATTGCAGAAACGTGGCATTTTTCCCACGTCTAAGTATCCGACACCAACGTTAAGCTGAAGCTGTTTTCTGTTCTTTGTATCAATCTAGCACACTGAAAAACCTACCAAACATACATCGACCAGTGATGATATAACAAAAGGAAGCTAGTTATGTAATAAATTTTTAGAAACCTAAAAACTAAATTCAATTTGCCTTCTTTGAAGATTATTTCATTGAGGTATGTAATCTATATTATTTCGAAAATGCAGATCGCGCTACCTCTATAATGAATCCTGCTCACACATGTCGAGGAACTCTCATTCATCAACACAGAAGCATGCACTCATGCATAGAGACCATAAAATCAGATTAAACAGCTTTTTGATTAATTGGGCAGACACGCATATCCAAATGCTGCCATATCTGATCTTTACGTGATCTACCACCTAAAGAACACGGATGTTGCAAGTGTTCATATAATTTAAAGTGTAATCGATCTGGTTCTGTACAGATAACTAGTTTAGATTTTACTACATTTAAGACAATTAAATAATCTTCTATAATTTCTAAAAATTATCGTTGCATGATTAAATTATCGTTGGTCAATCTTCATTATAATGAAGGTTGACTGTGTATTCTTTTATTCATGCATGTAAACTACAACATATTTGATAATTCCCTCTATAAATGCGAATAAGCTAACTGAAAAAGGAACAAAAAGTGGTATATTTCACTAATATCCAGAATTTATGATCCTTGTACGAAAAATATGGCTTACTAATCTTTGAAATCATTCATATCATGTATATATGTATATAACAATTTACTAACCTTTTCACTTTCTTGCAAAGAAGCCGTAATAAGAAGCTTCAAAAGATACATCAAAGGTGTCTCCCTACACATAAACGATAAAGAGGGAATGCCGGTTTATCCCACACATATTGTGCCAAGTGTCTAGTATTCTATGTGCTAAAAGCGTTTTAAAGCAAGGAAAAGAATCAAATCAATGGAGGAGTAATCTTTCGAGAGAAGAGTACTCCTAATTGGTATATATTAGACGAGGGAGCACATGTCAAAGCTCAGATTTTACACAAGTAGGGAAATTTCCAAAGGCTTCAGTTTCTATCACCATGTACCAAATCTAGCAATCTATGGTAAAGAAGTACTTCCGTTTCCTACGAACATCGAGTATAGTCCACATATATCATATGCACAGCTTAGCAGAAGCATTAAACTTCTGAGGTAGCTAGCTAGTAATTGAAGTAACTATCCAAATACTATTGTTCTGCAGACAAGTAGCTGATAAGATATGCCCACAAAAGTGTCCATATGTGAACATATATGTACGTGTATGTATGTACTAGGACCGTGTGAGAGAGGAGAGTGTGCAGTGTAGTTTACTCGTCGTGATTTGGCTTAGGACCTGAAAATGAGCTTACATTTGCGGATAAAAAAGATGGTATGACAAGTTGCTTAGCCATAAAAGGTTTTAAAGTTGTTTGCTTAACCAAACACGAAACCTATTTCTTCCCATTTTGATCCGGCAAGCAAACTGAGAAACGGGGAAAAAGCAGCTTCGAGTCCAACACCAACCAGAAAGCAAATTAAACATCAACCATAAAAGAGAGAAAAAAAAAACCATAAAAGCAAACAGTCAGAGAGGAGGAAATGCTAAAACAAAACGAGGGCACACTGCACGCAACCATATGCTACACTAAAAACGAAAATGAAGAATTGGGATATCGGTGAGATCAATAAGAACGCATGAAAAATCAGAAATGGAGTTCTAAAAAAACAAAATCCAACACCAGCAAGCTTCCTCATTTTTTTTCCAATTCTAAATTCCTACCCTTTCTACTTCAGTTGTATGCTTGCTGCATGTTACACTAAGAAGAAAGAAGAACGTCTAAATTAAGAACAACGAGAACCAACTGTTTAGATAGTTCTGCGAAGGATGCGATCAATACCCTGCATTTCAAAGGCCGCCGCGCCTGCAACTAAGACCTTGGTGGTGGGAAGAATTGCGTACCAGCAATGAAAGCATTCAATGGTGCTGGATATAGAGAAGTTGGATCAAGCAAAACTCCTGAAGTAATGGGGCCGCTAGCGTTTGTTGTGGCTGCTGTTGTACTAGCAGTTGCTCCTGTTATAAAGTTCAGTTGTTGTGCTCCTCCACCGGAGGAGCTCTCGCCTCCGACGTTATAACGGCTGTCAGGGCCGTGGTCATACAGAATTCCCTTGAAAACATGACCTCCGATGTTAACTGCTGTTTGGTATGCAAGTTGCTCATCGGCATCGTTCATTGAACTCACTCTAACGCAACGAAACGTAGCTGATGAACTCAGTTGTGGAGGAAATTGTCCCAGTTCCAACCCTAATTAGTCTCAAAAAGAAAAAATCGACAGAATCAGCCAAAAATCGAGGGACAAGACACGTAAGTAAAGACAAGAATCATGAAGAAGAGGATTCTCGCTAAAATTCTCTACGTGACGTTTCTTAAGTCAGTCTTACTAACGAACAGTGGTAGAATAGAATCACTGAAAAGAAAGAAAGACAGAGAGAGAGGAAAGCATGTGGTTGTGGTGGGTATGGAGAAGACTGGACTGGTTCACACACACGCAAATGATACGGTCTTGCTTTGGGCATCGAAAGCTCAATTCTTAAATTCTAGAAGATCCCACCATAACAGGCTCTTGAAATTTTCCCTTCAGGTGATGAGGAGAGTTGTTTGCATTGTAAAACTACAAACTTTACCTGACGTAGTATTAGTAGTAGTGGCTAAACGAGAACAAGTAAGAGACGGATTGCCACTTTGATTCTCTCGATGCCTTTTTGGATTCTCTCCTCGAAACTGTTCTTGTTCTTGATTTTGATGTTGTTGTTGCTGCTGTTGCAAAGTAGCTAGCTGTTGTTGTTGCTGCAGCCTCTCTCGCCTTTTAGCAGCAGGGACCCAAGTGCTCTTGACGTGGGTTTGGCACTGAAACCCTCGGCTTTTACAACAAGTTCTACATCTCAAATGTGAACAATCTTTCTTGGCTTGGTTACCACAGTCTTGACAGTTCATACCACCACCTTCTAATCCTCCTTGTCTCATCGCCGCAAAACCTGATCTTGACGAATCATCAGAGAAGATGCTTCTTCGACTAGGACCCACTCCAAATGAAGTGTAGCTGTTGATGTTTTGCTGCTGGTGATAATACTGTGGCCATAACTCAAACCCTTTGTTGCAGATCTCTTCGTTCCTGTACAAAATCACACTGTTTACTTTCTCTTCTTCTCGTTTGTTCGATGCTCCTTCTCTCCCACCTAGATAGAACCAACCAGCCATGTTTTGCACCCAGACACTGAAACCAACCCCAATTTAGACAAAACATCCATATCAGAAACTTAATGTCAAAGAAGCAAAGCCCTTACGGGAATTAGCAAGATCAGTGCTGGCTTGGCTTTGGTTTCTGAGTCGTTGTTCGAGGGTCGAAATTTGGTGGGACGGTGGCTCGGTAGCTACTAGTTGAGTAAGTGTTGGATTTGGTAATATATGACTTGATCTAAATTCTGAATACTGTGTCTCTCTGACCGACCCCACTCTGAGTGTGATCTTGCTGTGTTGGGTTTGCTTTGCAGCTTTTTGAGGTTTGTAAAACTACGGATAAATTCTCCAAGAGAATTTCTGGTTTTAGGGTAAAGAAACAAAGGAAGATGATGATCAGCGTTGCTTGACACAGAGATAGCCCATGATCAGCTTTACTTTCAATTCTCTTCCGTTGTTCGAAGCAATAATGGCACGGAATTAGAGCTCTGCAACGCCGCCATGGGAACTGCACACCCCACTCTCCGCTAAACTACATGTACACTATACGCTCCTCATTTAAGACAAACCTACTCTGTCTCTCTCTCTCTCTCATCAATTACTTGTAAGCTTACTGGTTCAGTGAGAGACAGACTTAGACACATACAATGAGTGAGTGAGAGATAAAAAGAGAATATGAGTATGAGCAAGAAAATCTATCGCTCGGCACTTACTCTTACAGTTCTCTTCCAGTTTCAATGAATCTAATCCAAGATGTCTCCAACCTCAACCGTTTGATGCTTGTCGAACGGCCGATTGATTCTCCACGTGGCACATCATCAGCTTTTCCTTATTCGTCCTTGCACCGTAAAACCCGCTTACTACTTTTTCTGAGCCCTTCCTGTAATTAAGATTGATCCATGCTCATTTTTCACTTATATTTTCCTAGAATCTAACCATAATCAGAAGCACCTCCGCGACAGTACCGTTAAAATTTTAATACGACTGGCAATCTCCTTAAGACACGTGGAATTACATTCTTTAATCAACGGTCCTAAATTTGCATAATGATATTAATTATAAAGGCAGAAAGTATTAATAAACTTTTAAGGTAAACATGTATGCAATAAAATTAATAATTTATTATTATTATCTCATGTAAAATAATAAATTATAAAACTGTAAAGTTACTACATCTAACCTTCTATCGATATTTATTTAAATATAGATTGTTATATGAATAAATATTAACTGTTGAAAATTCAATATTATATTTTATTAAAATATTAAATTTACACTTTTATCGTAATTATAAATTATAGGGTATATTTAGATATATGTCATCTTGTTACGAACGACACGTAATCACCTCTACCATCTTTTCTGTTCCAATCCTACTCCATTTCATTTCAGCTATAGATTTACCTCATGAATAAGTCTTGTTATAACTCTAAACTCATCTTCTAACCTAAACATTAAAACTTGAACCAAAAATATAGATTTAATGTTCTAAAAAGTGTTTATCCTTATTTTTCATAAATATTTTACATGTTTGATTTATTTATTCACTTTTTATTTTTTTGGGTATTTATTTATTTATTTTGCTTATTTTATCTTTTTTTTTACCTTGTTATATTTTTATCTTATTATTTAATTTATATTTTAATTATTATATATTTAACTATTATTATCTTTTTATTTTTATTTTTAATTATTTTATTTTATAATTTTATAAGATATATTCTATTATAAATAATCTTCCTATTAGTTAAGAATATGGCTGCTTATCATTAGATTCCCATATTCAATATATGAGCAAAGCTTTCATTGAGTTGTTGTTGAAAAATGTATTTAATTAGGTTAATCGTGCCCACTTGTGATTTATTGGCCTTAATTCTACGAAATGTAAGTTTAGTCTTGGGAGAGAAACAACTGCTTCCGCACATGTATGTATTAGTCCTCAACTGTCAATTCAAGGTTCAGTCACTGATGGGTTCCAACGTACCATTTTGATTATCGTTTCACTTAAACTGATAATCATTATGATTATCATTCTTGATTTACATCCAATGTCGTCGCTCACACAGTTGCTAAATCTTGATATATATCATCGTCATCGCAATAAAGCAGATTTGAAAATGTTTGATAATACGCAGCTTTATTTTTACATAATAGAGAAGCTATTTTTTATAAATCCACGTATAAATGAGATAATATATAAATGATGCAGGTAGTGGAAGCGATTCGTTAAAATCATAAAATAAATGAAAATATAAGTAACGGAAAAATAATAATAATATATTCTTAAAATTAAAATTTTGTACTACACTTTTAAAAAGTTTAAATAGCACAAACCCAAAACCTTAATTTGTCGATGTCACGCATGATGATTTTCTTGGCACTTTCATCATGTGGAAAATGCTCATCATAGCGTTTCCACTCCTCGACAAGACATACATAAATGGAATCCGAATTGAATAAGTTTAATTTCCATTCACAAATTGCATGGATTTGCCAAGAAAAAAAAAAACCCCTAATGTCGTTTCTAATGCTAAAATCCTTTATCCAACATAGGAGGATTAGTTATAGGAAGGAAGAACATTAACAAGAAGATATATATATATATATATATACTTACTTGTGTGGACAAATTAATCATTGATTCCTTGGGGTACGTAACCAATGGCTTCGAATTAAGGACAGCCATGTGCCTTATTAGATTATTATTAGGCGGTAATAATTAGATTTTGAGTAATATAATCCTATAGGTACGGTCTCCGGCGGCCTTTACCGTCAGTCCCCACCGTACACAAACTTTCTTGACAGTAACATGCTTGGCATTGTCTTGATCAAAAGTTCCAGAGATCGATTTGTTTTTAATTTATATTATATTAAAAAATTAAAGAGTATTTAAGTAAGAAAAAAATTGTTGAAAAGTTGTATGTTAAATTAATACGGCTAATTTGGGGGCCCGAGGTAGGATTAGGAAGGAAGGTATTGATTACATCTTTACGCTTGACTCGCACAGTATCTTTGTCCGTTGCCTGAAACAATTCCCATTGTTTACATTAATTGCCGGAGCCGAGTCTCCCAATTTTGATGCATTGCTCTCTGCCCTGATTCGTGGTAGCCTCCTGGAATGCTTTCGGGTTGTATATGTCATACAAATTGTTCGACTTTTGAGGTACGATGAAATATTGATGAATGCTACTTGTATAAAATTCATAATTTATAAGTTAAATTTGAACTTAACTTTAAATTATTAAAATACTTAATGTGTAACTTAGTTTATAGGTGTATAACATTATTCATTTTAGAGTTTGGCCATATTTGACAAACAGCGGATTGTATTAGTTGTTAGCCGATTTTATAAGTGGTTAACTGATAGCTGAGTATATCAACTGATTTGACCATAAGATAATATCAACAGTTTATTAAAAATGTTTGATAAAATTAACTATTTAGTATTAGCTGTTGATGTGTAAAATGACTTACAAGGGCATAATTTTAAAAAAATTATAAAGGCATGAATATTATATTTCTTAGTATTTCGTTGAATATTCTTTTAAAAATTTAGATTTTACAAAAATTATGTTTATAACTTTAATAAAAAACATAATAATAATAATAATAATAATGATAATAATAATCCAACGTTAAATTCTCTATTAATATGAATGGTGCAGTGAGCTACATCATATTAGTATTTTTTATAATATATATGAATTTTATTATTTAATAAATTAAAAATATCTATAATTATAGTATGACACATATATGATATATATCATAATTCAAAAATTATGAAAAGAAGGTATAATTAGTTTTTTACCTATTAATTTTTGATTGATCATCCAAAAATCTCCTCTTACGGAGCTTTTAGAAATCAACTTATTAGAGTTCAATAAGCTAACCAATAAGTTATTCATCAAATACATAAATAACTTTTTAAAATAGTCAAAAGGTTAACTTTTAGTCAATAAATTAAAAAACGGCTGATAAGCTATTTACCAAATACCGCATGCTTAAAGTGGTTTTTCTTATTTTCATCCACGCGGTTTTGGACTTTAATTTTAAGGAGGAGACACCGGAAGAAAGGACCTGAGCCATAACCAAAATGTTGACTTTTAAAACGAGATTTTTAACCTGCGTACGATGATAGCAACAAAGTCAACAATGCAGGATAATAAACTTACTAAGAGCCAACCAATTAATAGCTCAGTCACTTATGGATTCTTGTAATTTGTCAAAGTTGTCATGTTAACCATTAGTTGTTAGAAATGTCGAAGAAATTACCATTGCAATTTGCATGTATGTTTACATCTTAACTTAAGCCTTAAGTTTCAGGGAAATCAAAGTACTATACTACACTATCCTTTTGTACTTGATTCTATACGTATTCAGATATTCAAACAAAGTTGAAAAGTGCTGCAATAGCTAGCAGCTGCTCATCTTTCTCAATTTTAGTGAAAGCAGAACTCTTTTTTTTTTTTTTTCCTTCCTCTTTACGCCTTTGTAATTTTCGGCTATGAAAAGTAAATTCTCGTGTTAATATTTAGTGGCAAGGACATGTAATAAAGGTTTTATATAGATGAAGTTCAAAAGGGTTTCCATTAGTGCGAGGGAATGATCTTTGGAAGTCTCAATAATTGTGTCCTTGTCATTTCACCCTAGTCTCGAGCCTTGTGCTCTCTTTCGTGAGGTTGACTCTCCCCTTCTTTTCTTTTATTCTCTACTCATTTTCTTCTTTTTCTTCTCTCTCTTTTTTTTACTTACTCTTATAATTAGCTAAACACTCAATTTCTAATCAAGTTACTCTAAACCTAAGCTCCGAATTGACTAGGGGTCTCTCTCGGAGTGCTCATCATGACACAACTGTTGCTTTCCTTCTTAATCACCTTTTTTTTTTCCTTTTTTCTAAATTATCATACATGGGTTTTTTTTTCTTCATGGAATTTGCGATTGCTTTAGCGTTTTGGAGGATTAAATTAATAGAAAAGCCACCGACTTTTACTGTATTTAGATAATTACTTGAATGGTTGATAATAGAATCACAAAATGCTGTGTATTATGCGAAACCAAGTTGTTCTGAACCATCAATAATGCATTAGTATTCTTTGACCGTTCAGAACTTATAATTATTACAATTTCTTTTCAAAGGCTTTCTTATGTTCTAAAGGAAAATGATTGAGAGCGTATGGTGTAGTATTGTCATGGAGAAGTTTGAAGTTTTTGTACCTTTAGTTATTTGGTTTTAACTTATTTTTTAATTATGAAGAGCGTAATTAATAAATTTTAGTAAATTAAACATGCATAAATTATTGAGATTTGCCACTTCAAAGAGAACTGCCGAAAATAGTCGGGCTACCCTTTTTTTTTTTTTTTTGGTACGAAGTCGGGCCACTCTTTAATACAGGCTTGTCTCCTGAAAAGACAGAACATCTTTCGCCATCTGGGGGTTTGAAGAAATTAATGTCCCAAGAAAGCTTTTGAAGCACTAATGTCCTTTCGTCCCTAAGGACCAATAAAGCTTTTCAGGCATCAAGGTTTTCTTTTTGTCTCGAAGCCTCGACGCAACACAACAAGTGTGAGTTTGGGTGTGTGTGTTGCCCTTTTAACACGGTCTTTTGCCTTTTATTCTACGAATCTAGCCAGCAAACTCTGCATAAATCTTACCTGTACACCAAGCTTCTGGGACCTTTTGAATCGAATCTCCATGTCCCCTAAGCAGGCAAGAGTAACCCATCTCAAGCTACATGTACACCTCTAGTTTAAATAGTTACTACATCATGTAATTCCGAAAAAATAATAATAATTAATAATTTAATTCAAATAATCTTGAATAATCAGTAAATTTAATATTCAGTACAAATATAATTTTTTAACTCTTAAAAATAATTAAAGAATCCCCAAAAAAATTTGAATTGCAACCCATGATTACGAAGTTGGTTAATTAGTTATTACTTATTACGATATATTTATTTACAAATTAACTTAATTTAAGTAATTGCTAAATTCTCTTATTCAATATAAACGGCTTTTAAATTTTATTCGATATAAATATAAATTTAACGCATAAAAATACTTAAATGCTTCGAACTACTCTCTTAAATATGAAGTTGTTAATTAGAGTTTAATTATTACTACAACTCCTTCAACCACTTGTAATTATATTACACAATGATTTAAAAATTGAATCTATTTGTTCTCTTTAAAAATAAAAAATTTAAATTTGTTGACTTTTTGGTTTGAATTTTAATATTTTATTTTAATTTATTTTAATAATTATTTTTATTAAAAACCGATCAGTTTATTAAGTAATTTACTAGTTTTCATAAACTTATTGATTTTATAAACTAAAATAAACTAATAAATTTTTATTTAATTTTTTTAAATTTTTAATAGGTAAAAAAGTTTTTAATCATATTTTAATTTTTTATTCAACTTTTAATTGATTTTATAATGACCTGGTACTAATTAAATTTTTTAAATTTTAAACTTTTTATATTTTTAATTTAAATTATAATGCGACGTTTAAAACATTAATATTACACTCTTTTTGAGCCCCTGGAGAGAGACGCTGGTTATATCACAAGATACGTACGAATTGTAGAGCCTACCGTAACACGATTCGATAAAAATATCTTGAAAAAACAGGTTGCTTGTGTTGGTCCCAGCTGTAGTTTCCCATAGATTTTGGGTCCATACGGTCATAGAGTGGGGTCTCGCTGGCTCTGCATGTGAGAGAGATATGATGAGGATACGATCGTAGACTGTAATTTTATAGAGGGCCTAGGTTCCCCTTTAAGCAAATTGTTGGATTAATGACCGTTAAATGTACATAAATGTCTCAAGAAAAGTCGCAGGACTCTCTGTCGCCTGTCTGCTACCTCTTTTAACAAGCATGAGAAAGACTCCATGTTCATAGATGCTCGGGTCTTTCCTTCCGAAATGAAATCTGATGACCAGTTCCTGGTAAATTATTTCCAAATTGCGACAAGTTCCTAAAGGCAACTGGTAATATGTGAGCATGGAGTTATGGACAATGTAAAAGTTGGATCAGATGGAAGTCTAAGATTTGAACTAGTGGAACAAGCTAAGATCTGAAATGCCTCAGAATGAAGCTAGTTTCCTTGGGAATTTTTAAACTCGAGAGATAGAAAGTTCGGATCGTATTTAAGTAACTGGTTCGTTAAGTGATTTACCCGGATCATGTAAAATATTGTTGTAAGTAAGTGCGTGTCTCCGATGATTACTCAATGCACAATCAATAAACAGTAGCAGCAACAAGTTACATCAATATGAAAAGAAAAAATTGAACCTGAAATGAGACATGTTAGTAGCATAGATGTTACGGTCAACCTAATTCTCTTAACAGAACATTCCAATTCTTGACAAGAGGAAGTAAAGACGATATTAGAGAATAAGACTACGTATTACTAAACCTTTTCAAATTACATACGAGACTTTTAAATAGGCCGTTGTTTATACAAGAAGTAAAGACGATATGCTATGAGTTTGACGAGAAACTTTCAAAATCAGCACATATCATTAAAGCATCGAATATGCTACGATCATAGCCTAATACACCGATTCTCAAACCCTCAACAATGCCTAAACCAAAATTCCTTATAAGTTTATTACATGAAACATCATAACCATGAGCAATAAATTTGTAATCGTAGACAGTTAAACCTGGAAACAAAAAAGTTTTTAAGATATAGGCGAAGTACAAGTTTCGATGATCCAACTTTGTTCAGAGTAGCACCCTGCTCTGGAGAAGAAGCCATAAGCACAAGATGTAGCTGAAGTTGAATGTTGCTCCTAATTTTAAGGCTCGGATTACCTCGTCTGGGAAGGAGAACAAAGCAACCCGGATGCATCTGATCCAATAATTGCAAGATCACATACAGTACAAAGCTTTCCTTCTTGAGATGGAACAAACCTGGAACTGCAGTAAGGACATGATACATCCGTCTGTCCACGGTATATAGGCACGTATGTTGCGCCACAAACTACGAAAGGGTTTCTAAAGTCGTAACTTAGCTCAGTTTTGTCTTTCATGTTCTTTTCAGCAGCTTGCAAGACTTGTCGAGCAGTTTTGGCCTGGTTTTCATTGGTGGGGCTGGTTTCTAATAGTCTCCTGGCAAAGTTAGCTGCTGTGTTCATGTTCCCAGCCTTGTAGCAAACGGTCATTGCATTCAACAATGCAAGCCTCAAGTGTGGTAATTGAAGATTACAGTGGGTGAAATATGCAGCTAGCTCCTGCTGACGGATGGGATTGTCCTTGATATCCCTCCTCTTAAGTTCCATCTGCAGACCTAGTACGTACTCCTTTACAATGATGATTAATTCTTTTACTTCATCAACCTCCCTTCTTGAATCAACCACAATCAGAGGAATGGTGCGGAGAATGCTGAGGAACTGTCGTAAAGCCTCAGTAAATTTTCCAGAAGTTGTTGCCTTGTAACCAGCTTTCAGCCTTTCCTCCAGCTGAGAAAAATGAAACACCAGAGCCGGTGGAGCCCTAACATTGGGGCTTGATGATTCACTCCATCCTCTCTCAACTGCCACTGGGATCACTGGTGCTGAAGACGAGGCTCGCAGGTAACTATGGCTTCCCATGTACAAGTCCAGGAACAATGGTCTCAGTGGAGTAAAATTCTTTATACCCAGTTGTCGGCTTAACAAGCGCATTGCAGTGTCGAAATTGCCTGCTGCTACATGCTCACCAGCCAGAGATGACTTTTGAATCCAAATTTGACTAACAGGCATGCCAGGAGTTGGGGTAACAAATACAGAAGAACGAGAATTGCCGACAGTTTTTGGGGTGTCCACGTCAGGTGGAAGATCAAGATCCTCAACTTCCCAGCCACCCTCATCATTGTCCTCGTGCACTTCTTCATCTTCCAATACCATGCTGACATCTCCATTTGGCATATTTACCACATCAACAATATCCAGATCCTCACCCCAATCAGCATCTGCAGCATCTTCATACTCTTCATGTGCATGTTTGCCTGTATTATCAAGACCACCATCAAACATTCCCCTCATGACCCTTAGCAAAGGCCAATCTCCACCACACAAGATTGGACTTGGAGGCATTAAAAGAGAAGGTGATTTTCCCTCCGGAATCTTGGGTAAATTATCTCCCAATTCAGCTGCTAGACGGTCAGCAATTTCGTGGAGCCCGTGGGTTGTGGCTGTGATGTATGCAAGGGGCAAATGGCCAGCATTCTCCAATATCTTAACACGTTCCCTAACATCACCCAAGTAAAGAGCATTGTGGAACTGACCCATCACATCGGTCTTGACTTCAGCAATTTTTAGCATTTTAGATAATTTGTCCATATTACCAGTGACAAGATAAAGGAAAGATAGTCGCTCAAAATTTTTTGTCCTCTGGTAAGCATATTCCACAATGCCTGAATTACCTTGACGCAGAGCCTCCACTCCCAACTTATACCAATGATCCTTTTCATCGATTTCCTTGGCAGAAGCAACTGCAATCTGGATATTCCCGCTCTCTAGGGCCAAGTTAAAACGTGTCCTCTCGTCTTTCACAAAGTGTAGGGCAACTTCTGGGAAGCCTTTCTGCTGGAGATATGCAATCATTGCCTGCCCACAGAGCTCCGAGCTCTTAATGATGCTCATAACTTGGTCATATCTCTTCCTCAAGAGGCTCAACTTGAAGATATACTCAGTCGCATCAATAACAATGGTGCGGTTTTTTCCATCACGATCCAGGCAAAATATAGTATTCCCGGAAACCTTAGCGATATACATAGGGATCTCAAGTGTCCTTATGATCCCGCCATCTCCATTTGGAAGACAATATTTAATGTGGTTAAGGGTGGTGTAAATAAATACACCATTGTCATCCCAAGCTCCACTCTTTACACGAATTGTCTCATGAAGAGAACATTGGTGCACAAGTTTCTTGTTGGCAATTATAATTGAATGTTTGCTCAAAAGTGCCACAGTTTCCATATCATTTGACCATACAACAGATCTAACAAAAGAAGCTTGTAGCTCCCCCAGAATAATCCTCTGTTGGAGGTCAAAAATAAATAATCTGTCCTCGGCTCTGCATAACAAGTTTCCTGTTCCAGCATAAAATATCACATCAACAACAACCGGCAGGGCAGTTTTCTTGACAATCTCGTTTTTAAGGTTTTTCACTAAGATTTGGTTGCCACTCTTTTCCAGCACAGCAAACCTATTTCTAGCAACAAAAACTGCAGATCCTCCAGCACCTCTTTTTGCTTCTTGAACCATCTCACCCCTGCCACTAAGGTCTTTAGGTATTATGTAAAGTTCATAAGTTCCCCCATCGATATCCGAAGAAATTAAAACAGCATTTTCAGTAGGGCTATAAGAAAGCGCCCTCGCTCCTTGATTTAAGCCCGTAGATCCAGGACGTCGAATTGGTATAACCTGAAAGTCCTTCTTAGAAGAGAATTCATATAAACGCAAGAAACGGTCTTTGACATAGTACATGGAATTCCCGCTCACAGAAAATGCAGGGCGTTCTCTTTCTAATTTGAAAACAATCATGCCACTGTCGTGACCAGCAGCCAGAAGGTTCATCTCAGGATGTGATGCAAGAATCCAGAACCTGTCATGCTCCCGGCGAAATGTTTGAAGACCAGTCCGTTTTGTGGCATCCCACACACGTATACTCCTATCTTCTGAATTGGACACAATAGCATCCTGTCTTGCGTGAAATAGAACACATGACACATTATTCATGTGCCCTCTCAGAGTGTCCACTTCCCAAGCTTTTGTATCTGAAATTAGAAAGGTCAGTTTGCTACCATTAGCTTCTTTAGATGAAAAACAAAGATTACGAGCTGACCTATGTACAAGACCAAAAGTTTGAGATAACTTTGTCTGATAACACAATCCCTTAAAATTGTAATGTTGTTTTGTCATCTCATTAGGTACTGTGATGCATGCTCGTTTTACATCCAAAGCTTAAGAATCAGATCTACTAATTGGAGGACCTCTACTCTAAACCAAATTTTGTTTTCAAAAATGAATATTGAGCAAGGGCACCATTCATATTGGTTTAATACACAACAACTCCAACTAACAACAAGAGGATGTGTAATCCTACACTCAACAATAAAGATTTCTCTCTTTTTTTACTTTGTTTTGGGTACACGGATCTTCATATTGGCTAAACAATTATTGTCAACATTTCCCCTCTTTTCAGGCTATAGTTTTAAGCAACAGAACAAAATACGTACCATTCATTCGCCAAATTTTGACTTGCCGATCATCTGCTCCTGAAACAATAAGTGGCAGATTGGGATGGAATGAGGCCCAATTAACACCCCGATCATGACCCTCCAGGACATACTTAACGATGGCATCAACCCCACCAAAAAAATCTGTATTCACCTGGGCAAACCGCAAGTCATCGGTAGGAGCTACTGTCTTCTTCCTCAGAGCACCAATATCCCAAACACGCACAGTTTGATCCAACGATGCTGACACGATTAAATCCTCCTTAGGATGGAAAGAAGCGCACATAACATAATGATTGTGTCCAGTTAGCACCGAAATGCATGTCCGGGACTGCCAGTTCCAGATTCGAATAGTCTGATCATCACTGGCACTCACAATCCACGGACTCTCGCTGTGAAATTCAACGGTGCGGATGTAATCAAGATGACCAAGAAGCGTAAACAAACACCGGTGCTGCTTGTAATTCCACACCTTTATCTTGTAATCGTCCCCTGCATAAACAAAATTTACCCAATGCAACTGGATCATACCCAAATCCCAGATCCACAACGTAACAAAACCGGATTTGAAAACCTACCGCCAGAAACAAAGAGAGGTTGAGAGGTGTGAAAATGGACGCCGCGAACAGGGCCTTCGTGCTCGTCGAATCGATCAATGAGAGTGCCCATCCGATAATCCCATAGCTGGATTACGCCGCTGTGCAAGCTCGCCAAGATCCATGGTCTCTTGCTGTGGAAACTCAGTCCCTTCACTCTATTGCTCTTCGTCTCGAATTTCGTCAACATTTTCCCAACTCGGACAAATTAATATCAATCAACACAATTCAATACCTACCAAAATCACCAAATTCGAAAGTCAGAAACGGGATACAATGTAATTCGGAATCAATTGTTCAAAACATTAACACAAAAGAAATGGAGTATGAGATCGCACGTACCTGAGATCCGAGACTTTTGGGTGTATAGCCTATAGATGATCAAGAAGAAGATAGCATTTGTGAAGCGGAGAGGCTAATGGTTACGGAGATTGAAATTATTACACGAAATGTAAATGAAAATGGAGATCTGGTTCGGTCATATGCTTCCTCGCGAGTCTCTCTACCAATAGAGAGGGCCCATATTTCTTCATTAGTTTGCACTCAAGACTATAATTTATAGTTAAATTTTAATTACCATCTTAATAAAATTTCTTCATGCTTAAATTAAAACGAATGAATTTAAAATTATAATAACACAGTTTTCATTAAATTTCTATTGATTTAATTTCAGATAAATAAAATTATATTTCATTCATAAAAATTAAATAAAAATTATATTCGAGATAATAATTATATTTAAATTATTAATTTATTAAATATTTTTAAATTTTTAAATTGAGTTTATAATCAACTATTTTTTATTTATTAATTTTTGTTATGATTTATTAAATTATATGTTGTTTTGTGATTTAATTAAAAATAAAAAGTCAGTGCATTAATTCTTAAATTAAAATAAATGAATTTAAACTTATAACAACATGATTATGATTAAATTCCTATAAATCAAGTTAAACTATGTCTCATTTATAAAAATTTTAACAAATTTAATTCGAGATAATAATTATAACCTAATTTAAATAAAGTTATAATTAAATTATGTCTCAATTATACAGATTTTTTTGAGGTCAATAAGTATTTTTTTCCACCACAAAAGTTTTTTTTTAAAAAATAAGTGTTTGACTGTAAAATAAAAAAGTACTTTTTTAATAGATATAACTTTTTTATCAGTTAAAACACAGTTTTTTAAGAAGCTCAAATTTGACACTTCTCAAAAAAACCTCTCAAATGGCTTTTTCGGGTAGATTTTTTGAATCAATTAATGAATATATTTTTAAGTCCCTTTTACAATTAAGTTTTGCACATAATTTTCATAATACCCACAAACTCGTCTTTATATTTATCTTGTAAACTCATTTTCTCAAACCTCTTTTGCAGTTGTTAGGTATTTAACTATTTAATCAACTTAAATATTTATTTTTAGATTTATATAATAATATTTGGCTTTTTTATGTTTTAATATCTATTTTTGATGTTAGATTTACTTATGTTATAATTCATATAAAAGATTTAGTTACATATATTTTCATTTAGGTTCTATATGATTTAAAATTATATAATAATTAATATATTGTTATACTTTAAATAATATATATATGCATAAATAATTTTTATTACAAAATAAAATATAGTTAAAGTTAAAAATATTTTTATTTTTATGTTATCATACAGTCTACTTTATAAAATTCTTTTAAAAAAATTATTTTTTAGATGAGAATCAAATAATCAATTGATTTTTAGAAAAAAATTCAAAAAAAATATAGAAAAAATAATTCAACCGACAAAATATCTGTTAATATAAGTTCAATCAAACATAAGTTTAAAATCTGGTCAATCAATACCTGGGTTGTTAACCTCAAATCAGGCTGATTCCGAACTCAAATACCATCCCAATTTTGATAGCGAAATTTTGGAGTAAAGAACATGTTTGTCTGTTTTTCATTTTCCAATTGAGATATGCTTTCTTCAAAATTTCCTGTCCGTGTCCGGAGGTTAGTTTCAAAATCCTGTCGGTCCTCAAAGACTTGTACTACTCTAACTAAAATAATTATTTGGTTTTGATTCATTTTTAACTTGACCACTCAATGTTCTATATATTTTTGATTTTGATTATTGTTTACCTATAATGAGAGAAATGATAACTCAATAAACTTGAGCAGCTATATGATTTCAGACAATTTGTCCCGTTAAATTATTTTATTACTTACGACTACCATTTTCAACATCAATTTTTAAATAAAAAAATTGCAAATGGAAATAAAATTTTATATTTATATGAATAAGATATTGAAAAAGAAAAAATTGAAAATTATTATATATAAATTAAGTTAATAATTTCATCTGTTAATTTTAAATTAAGCATAAAGATCTTGAATTTCTTTATTCCTAAAAGGTAGCAACGTGTTCTTAAAGAATATCTACACTCTCTCTCGATCGAGCCTGTTGTATAAATCGTGCCTAATGTAAAATATTCAGTTGATGTAATTTATAGATTATTGCATTAATCCGAAGATTTATCTAATATACATCCAAAAAATAACGGCTATGATTCCTCCTTAAAAAAAGATGAAATTTATTCGTATAGAACTCAATTATAAATTAATTAGGTCTGACTTTATTGTTGTGTCCAGGTGTTCAACTAAAAATCTCTTTTATCGATTGCTCAAAAAGTAATTTTGATAGGCTTATATCAGTAGAGTTTTTGTCAGTAGAGCTTTTTTTATAAGAGCTTTTCTAAGAAGTCATTTAACTTTGGCTATCAATTAAAAAAACAGGTTTTTTAAAGAGTTTTATACAGTAGTGATGTGATTCCGCAAGTTCACGGGTCTCAAGTAGTATAGAAAAATATCGTCCTACAGGGAGTAATTGTGTAACTACCAGGCTTGGATCACTCAATTAATTGGACTAGCGATTGTGTAAAAATAGGGAATT
>JANIJH010000002.1:1291863-1303072 GCA_024520975.1 Erythroxylum areolatum | reverse complement strand
ATGTTTCTAACTTAAAAGCCTAAAGACTTTGATTTTTAACTTATAACCTAACCCTTCACCAAAACTACGTCACTTCACTAACTCTTTCATTTTCCTTGCAAATTTTGTAAGTTCCTCCTCTCCATACGGCAATCTCCCATGTTTCCCATTTAATTCATCACTTAATTCCTTCTTTCTTCATTTAATAACATGTAAAATGGGCTAAAAGCCCATCTTGATAAACCTTAATCCTTAAAACCTAAGCAAACTTCCTAATTTACCCTAACTCCATCTTATTCTTTTTAATTCTACCAACTTATTAAAATTCTAATTTTAACTAAATCCTTTCAATTTATTTCTATTAACTAAACACAAAAATTCTAACTAAAAGGACTTAATCAATCTAAACCACAAAATAAAGAAAACCTGCTTAAAGCGAATCGGGGCCCAACACCGCTGCATGGGATTGACCACTGTCTTGTGAACTGAAGTGGAAACTCCAATTTGAGAACCAACTATCGAATCAACATTCTCAGAAATGGCAGAAGGTGGCTGCGTGTTTTCATTCCTTGGCCTCTTCTTGCCATCATCTGTAGGGGCCATTCTTTCCTCTTCAAGATCACCAATACTCATTTGGCCTATCGAATCTGCTTCCATTTGACCCAACTCTGATCCCACATCATCCAAATTTGAACTCGCCCCAAATAAGTAACTCTTAAAAAGCTGGGATTTTAAAGCTCCGATAAATATCTCCTTCCACAGTTAACGCCGTAGAATAATGATTTCCTTCCTTGCGCAATCATTGACTTGCTGGACGACCAGGCCGCCATACTAGAGCCCGAAGCCTTCATCCTACCCAAAGGTCAATTCTTCCGACTTCTTATGGAGGCGTAACTCACAATAGGAGTCCGTGTGGCCAGGACTCCACTCTAAAAGCAATAAACAAATAACCTTTCGTAACTAAAGAGTGCATAGAACACATCTCCATTGGCATCAACAAGTTTCTTCTCTTTCTTGAGAGGCTAACGGACGTCTAACCAAACTCTAACCCTCATTGGGCTATCATTGAACATTGTGGACGATTTAGCATCATAGGCAATAAACTGACCGACAAAATTCCCCAACAACTTGGCAACTTCTTCTCACATGAAACCAATTCTTAATTCTGCAACTAATAGCCAAACATCCGCATACAGCAAAGGCATCCGTAGTGGGTGTTCTCCTCTCTCAATGGTATTCCAAACAAGTAAGTGGCGATTAAACAACCATGGTGAACCTTCCATAGCGCTCTTCGTATCAACTTTATTATAGAACCGAAATATAAAAAAAAAAACAATTTTCTCCTATATCAGGAATTGTTATACCCCCTAAGGAATGCCAGAGGTCTGCAAAAATGGATTTCAGGGATTGAAAGTTGATGCTGTTGTACTTGAGAAACATGCCCATAAGACAATAATCATAACCTTGTTGCGAATTGGCTAGTGCAATATCAAAAACTAGGGCTTCATCTTCATCGTTTTCATTAGGATTAGGGTTGGGGTTAGGCATAGGTGGGTGATTTGGATCCATTATTGTTTAGGATTTAACGAAAAATTGAACAACGAAGAACATGCCACAGAGAGCGTACGAAAAAACTAACTATTTAACCACTTAATGATATATAGCTTCGATCAGTGTCTTTATTTTACCTTTTAGAAAATAAACAAATCAAGATGCCAAGTAAATCTAGATCACGTCACGTGTAATAGTGTTTGATGTATAATAACACTCAAATGTTCATCCTCGTAACATAAATGGCTTGTAAGTATCTTGTTAAATTACTTAGGAGAACTAATCACTCAATTTAGTTTAAATAATTGGTTAAATTTCAATTCTTCACTTCTAACCTTCATTGTGTTCAGAAACAGTAGCTGATTTACGACACATCTCATTGAGTAATGTCACAAATAGAATTGTCTGCAAAGCACTTGCCAATAGATTAAAACAGGCACAAGGTCGCATTCACGGGGCTTTGGTTGCAAGAGGGGCTACCTTAGTGTCTCATCTGTTCTTCGCGGATGATGCTATATTCTTCACGCGAGCTATACGAGAGGAGGCTTTACAATTGAAGAACATCTTAAGACTATATGAGACAGCATCGGGGTAACAAATGAAATTCTCTAAATCAGGTGTGTCTTTTACCCCTGATACTGAGCATACAATGAGGCATTCGGTTTGTCAAATTTTGGGGGTTGAGGAGATTGCTAGTCATAATAACTACTTCGGGATGCCTTCTGTTATTGGTAAAGGTAAATGGCATGTGTTTCATTATGTGGTGGAGAAATTAACAAAGATTTTGCATGGTTGGAAATCTAAAGTATTATCAAAAGAGGGTAAAAATGTATTGTTGAGAACTATGGCATAAGCTATGTCGAACTACATCATGTCCCTTTTCTTGTTACCTATAGATACCTGCAAGGATCTAGAAAATTTGATGAATGGATTCTTCTGGCGTAATGGAGGAAGGGAAACTAATGGTATAAGATGGCTGCGGTGAAAGCGGATGGCAATCCCAAAAATTCATGGGGGATTAGGATATCGGGACTTGAGACAATTTAACCTTGCTTTATTGGCAAAGCAAGGATGGAGGCTGCTTAAATATCCTAATTATATTGCTCCAAAGATTTTGAAAGCCAGATATTTCCCCAATGCTGATTTCTTTACAGCAGACATAGGTAACAATCCAAGTCAAATATGGAGAAGTATATGTTAGGCAAGATCGATCTTAATTCAGGGATGTCGAAGATGTGTTGGAGACGAGCAAAACATTCATATCTGGTGGGATCCCTGGTTAATTGATGATACAGATCCACATATTCAAACATAATTCATGGAGCACTTAAACCTCGATAAAGTAGCTGATCTCATGGTGAATCATCGATGGAATGAAGTACTGATTCGCAACTCTTTCATTCCACGAGATGCAGAACTTATTTTATAGATTCCCTTAGGTTTTTTTAGGGTCAAGGATGATTGGATATGGACCTTAAACAACAAGGGAGAATACCAAGTAAAAGAAGGTTATAGGATTGCTATGGAGAGTGTTAACACGGAGTTCATTGTTACAGGATTTCCATGGGAAAAACTTTGGCTAGTCCATGTTTTGGGTAAAGTGAAAATCCTTATCTGGCGTATTTTAATGAATACTCTTCCATGTCGAGCAAACTTGAAAAGGAGACACATCGATTTAATTGACACTTATCCTATCTGTGATACATCAACATAAACTGAACAACATGTATTCTATCACTATGAGTTTGCTCAATCTGTTTGGTTATTATCCTCTGTGAACTGGAATGTATCTTTGGTGAACTGGACCTCTAATACATCCTTACATGATTGGCTTGCTTTGGTTATGGCTTCTTTCACAAATACACGGAAGGAAGAGGTCTTCATGATTATTTGGAATTTATGGACTCGCCGTAATGAATTTGTGTGGTAGTAGAAACTTCATGATAAATCCTTCATGATCAGTCAAGGCAGAACAATTGTACTGGAATGGAAAGCAGTAAAGACGAGGAACAATCTCTCATCTAGACAACACCAACATTCTCAATCCAAATGGAAAGCTCCATAGCCGAACCATTTTAAATGCAATGTAGACGTGACACTACTGACGAATGGTTTTTATGGACTAGGAATGATAATCCGTGATTCTCAAGGGTAGAATTGTGCTGAAAAATTAATGATTTTATCAGGATGGCGAGATCCACAAATCGGCGAAACTCTATGTTTTCGAGAAGCTCTAGGTTGGATCAAGACATTATCTTTTTTTCCATTATGTGTGGAAACTGATTGTCAAATAATTACTCAATTCTTGACATCTACATTTTTTTTTTTTTCAATGATTATTCAGGATTGTAAAGCTCTACTTAACGAACATCAATTTATTTCTTCTACTTTTTTTCGGAAGCCAACGAATCAGATTGCTCATACGATAGTTAGGGCAACTAAATTTATGTCTGGTTTTGAATGGGGAATATACCCTCCACTTTTTCTGTATGGTGTTTTATCTTTTGATATTAATAATATGCGCTGAGCATATAAGATAACGTTTCAAAAAAACTTTCATTGTGTTAAAAGACTTATAAAGTACTTAAAAATTCAAACCTCCTTTTAAAATGTAAATATTATATTAATTAATATATTAAAATTAATTATATAATATTTATTTTAATTAAAAATGATAAATTAATTAAATTTATTTGTCAAGATTAATTTAATAATACAATAATTATTTTAATCAAATTCAAGTTTTAATTTAATGTTTTCCGAACCATTATAACAAGGTTTCATGCCGGTCACTTCGATATTAGTCCATCTCAAGCTTACCAACCCATAATCTCACTCACCTTCCTATTACTTAAAGCAACCGCAAGTTTGCGATTAGAATTGGAACGGACTAATACGGCATCGTATTTCCTAGAATTTATCGTTTCATTTTGGGCATGTAAGTTTTTGTTATCTCTGTCCATTTCAACACGGAAGCTTTGTCTCGTTGTCCATGCAAGAGCTGACCATTTTTATGTGTAGCCATTGATAGGAATTCCAACCCCTGACCAGACCACTGATTGACATGACACGGCATGACGTTATTACCTGCGTAAACAACGTTAATTTCTCCAAACGCCGGGACCTCTCTCGATGTTAAACTAGTCGGAGAGTCCAGCTACTGTTTCAGGCTTTCAGCTATATTAACTTATAGGTGTACTTGTAAAGCCACTGGTCACCAAAGAAGTTGGTTGCTAGGTTGTTGTACACAGGACCATGGATGGTTCTTAGCCAATAGCCTGTATGGGACATCATCGACTTTCTGTTACTTTTCCCATGTCGGCATAAATTTCATACTCCACTTGCTTTGAGTGGTCGAATGAAACAATTTATAATTTATTTTTATCTAAATATATTTTATTTGCAACAGTGTTTTTTAGTTTCTCTCTTGTATTTTATATAATTTTATTATGTAATAAAATTTCTTGTTCAGTTTTTAAATTTTAGCAATAACAAATTAAGTTTTATTTGCATTATATTTGAAAACATGAGATCTATCTTATCATCACACCTAGTCCGAAGTCCAGCAATAAAGTGGAGTCTCGAGAAGTTTGATAGTACGCAACCTTATTCCTACATAATAGAGAGGTTGTTTCCGGTAGACCCACATGCAGTTGTGACAATAAAAAAGTGATGCAAAAGATTATCCCAAGAGATCTATCTATTTTAGCAAAATCGACATTAGAGGAAAAACTAATGATTTAAATAGTCAACTTATTTGGCTAGTTTAACCATAGACACCTTGAATCATCTAACTTTTCGGTTTAGTTTTTAACTTTACGGTTTGATTTAGTTTAATTACTTTTATTGTTAAAAACATATCAATTTATTAATAAATTGACTAATTTTATTGATTAATAAGTTCTTATAAATTGAAACTAATTAATTAATTTTTATTTAATAATATATTTAAATTAAACTTCAAATTCTTTTATGAGTAAGGACAATTTTTCAATCATATTTTAAATTCTTTAATTTTATTTAATTTTTGGTCAGTTTATAGCAATCTAATACCTATTAAATCTTTTAGTTCTTAAATCTCTTATCTTTTCGATCTGGTTTTTAAATATCTAGGAAAACAAAGTTCTTGCTTTGTTATTTTATGCCATTGGTTAAACCATAGAAAATGACATAACAAGAGTGATTTCTTAAATATTAATGATTAATACAATGAAACTTATTATTGGTTAATTAAATTAAACACATTTACAAAATTTTAAATTATTTATTTATTAAATAATTTAATTTTAAATATATAATTAATAAATTATTATTATTTACGGAATCACTTGAAATTGCTTTGAATTTTTAGATAAATATATAATTAAAAACGATCATTATTGATTTAATAAAATGATGTTATTTTATTTAACGATTAAATAATAATTTATTAAAAGTTAAAATTTTGTAATGAATAAAAAATTAAATTACTAAGGTTTATAATTTCCAATCAAAAAGCAAGTATTTCAAACGTTGACAAAATGCTAGGGACGACCTCTAAACAGGGAATTCAAAATTTATAGGTATGTACTGGGAAAAATGGTACAGAGGATTTCATCCCATGAAATGCGTTGCTGACAAGCCAAGCAATAATCAAAAGCCCTGAGGCGGAGGTCCGTTCAGGACCTGACGACTTGACGGAGGCAAGACGGAAAGTGGTGGTCCCATGCATCGATATTCGACTCATATCGAAGAAACATTTGGAGATAATGTTGCCACGTTTTGCCAGTCTCTTGTCTGAAAAAAACTTTCACCGATTTGGCAACGTATTTCCATTTTTGGTAATAAAGATTACACTTTCCCTTCCAATCCTTTCTTCTTTTCCCATTCTTTTGATTCCTAATAAGAAAAAGGAATGAAGGGTCTCAGAAACTTGAGAAGGAAAAAAGAGAAGAGAAGGTAATGGCTCGAGGGAAAATCGAGATCAGGAGGATCGAGAACTCCACTAATAGGCAAGTTACTTACTCTAAGAGACGAAATGGTCTCTTCAAGAAGGCTAACGAGCTCACCGTTCTTTGTGATGCCAAAATCTCCATAATCATGGTTTCTATCACTGGCAAGCTTCACGAGTACATTAGCCCTTCAACAACGTTAGTGTTAATAACTCTTTTCCGTTTTCTTTAAAACCAGTTTTTCAATCTTTTATTCCAAGCCCTAGATTGCATATCTGATGCTAACCCTTTTGTTCTTTTTGCAAAAAAAAAAAATGGAAATTTATTGCTTTGAACATACAGAACCAAGGAGATTTTCGATCTTTACCAGCATACCATGGGGATTGATCTATGGAGTTCACACTACGAGGTCTCTTTCTCTCTCTCTCCTCTGATATGCAATGTAGAAAACACAGTCATATGATAAAATCTCGTTACATATTTTGAAATCTGCAGAACATGCAACAAGAACTAAACAAAATGAAAGAGGTGAACAGGAATCTCCGGAGGAGTATAAGGTAGTCGCTTTCTAGTCTGACTCGACGTGTGTATATAAGTTGCTTAAAAGGTTTAACAAGTAATGATTCATGACTGATGAATCATTCACAGGCAACGGATGGGAGACTGCTTGAACGA
This sequence comes from Erythroxylum areolatum, assembly GCA_024520975.1. NCBI lineage: Eukaryota > Viridiplantae > Streptophyta > Magnoliopsida > Malpighiales > Erythroxylaceae > Erythroxylum > Erythroxylum areolatum. Next base: position 1,295,936 of record JANIJH010000002.1, on the reverse strand, counting down.
TGTGGAATTTGACGATCTCCAAGGTCTCGAGCAGGAAATGGACAATGCTTTGAAGGCCATTCGTGAACGCAAGGTTTTTCAACTTTCTCTTTGTGATTAGTAGCACACATCCATCTTTTAGTGATTACTGTTCTTCTTTTTCTTTTTCTTTTGCTGCTCTTACAAGTAGTTTCAAACCTCCAGTTTTCCCAAACGTTTTTGGGCTCGATTCAATCAGTTTTACATGAGCTTTTCCTGATTAAATACAAGCAAGCCAGATTACTCTACTCTTCCTGATAAGGAACTTAGTATGATAACCAATCCTTTAAATTGCCGTAATGCTGTAATACACTATCTATCAGTAATAAATTCAGTATTTTGACTTGTGAGCTATGTTCTACGATTAACAGTATCGGGTATTAAACAACCAGATCGAAACTCAGAAGAAAAAGGTAATCACATCTTGCCTAGCTCAATCATCAATAACCATTTATCAGTTTCCTTCTCAGATTCTAGTTACTCATTTTCCTTCTTCTTGTTGCAGAACAGGAACGCTGAACAGATACACAAAAAGCTTCTCCTCGAATTTGTAAGCATTAAACACATATATACTTTACTCAATAAGCTTCAGTTGTTTCTGCATTTTTAATATGGAATTTAAGAGATGGGATTTTTTTTCCTCTCTTTCTTTTTTTGGTTCCTACTTTGATGAAGGAAGCAAGAGATGAAGATCCGCACTATGGTTTAGTGGACAATGGGGGGGATTATCATCAAGTTCTGGGATACCAAAATGGAGGCTCTGGTATATTTGCTTTACGTCTGCAATCTAACCAACCTACTCCTCATCACGGTGGCCCAGGACCGGACCTCCCAACCTATCCTTTGCTTGAATAATCTAAGAATCGAAGATGTTCACGAATAATCTCGTACTTAATAGAACGTAGAATGGTAGTTGCATTGAAGCTTCACTTCCTTGTAGTATCCTTGGATGTTACTACTTACCGTTGCTTCTCTACTTGTATCTTTTTAATTACATTCCCTTTACCAAATCAATGCAATTAAGATTTTAAATAATAATGAAATTAAATAACATTAATTTTTAAATTGTCTTTATGATCTATTTTATTAATTAAAATAATTTTAGAATGATGATAAATGTTAATGATAATATCTTAATATCAATTAAACAAATTGATTGTCCTAGATTAAAGCGAATACTAATGAAGGTGACAATTAAATAAAAACAAACAAATATTACTTTCATTTTACAAATATTCCCCAAATTATAGCAAAATAAGAAAACAACCAATTATTTCTTTCTCCCACCAAATAAAGAATAACAAGAATAACAACAATTCATTAAAAATCTAGCTAAAATGCAAGGTTTGGGAAGAAGATCACGAAAAGAAAATTTTCCAACCATTAACTCTACGAAATAAATTTTGATTAGCTTATTGTTTGGATTCCAATAGTATGCAATTTGTTTAGTTGAACTTATACTAGTAGAGTTTATTTGTATAGATCTTTTTTTCAGAAGAACTTTTCTAAGAAGCCAATTAACTGTTTGGTTGTCATTTAAAAAATAACTTTTTTAAAAGAGCTTCATACAGTAGATCGTTGACAACATAAAAAAAAGTACTTTTAATTTTAACTTTATTTTATTTTGTAATAAAAAGTATTTATGCATATAAATATTATTTAAAGTATATTAAATAATATGCAAAGCACAATATATTAATTATTATATAATTTTAAACTATATGATAAATGAAAATATATCTAACTAAATCTTTTATATGGAGTATAACATAAGTAAAACTAATATAAAAAATAAATATTAAACCATATAAAAAGTCAAATAATATTATATAAATCTCAAAATAATCGTGAAAATGAGTTTGTGAGTATTGTGGGAATTATGTATAAAACATGAGGGCAAAAGGGACTACAAAATAGACTCATTAATTAATATGAAAAATCTACTTGAAAAGTCATTTGAGAGACTTTTTTTATAAGTTTCAAATTTGATCTTCTTAAAAATTTATATTTTGACTGCCAAAAAAGTCATATCTATTGAATAAATGCTTTTTTATTTTACAGTCAAATATCTTTTATAAAAAAGGCTTTTGTGGTGGAGAAAAGTGTTTATTGACCTTTCAAAAGCTCATCCAAAAAGTCATTTACTCATAACTAGTAAAGAAGTTGTTTTCAAATAATTCATATGAAAAATTAAAGATAAAAGAACAAATAAATAAATCCATATATATGATAAAAATAAAAACAATAGAAATAAAAAAAATACAAGAGCTTTTCCTGATTAAATACAAGCAAGCCAGATTACATCTAGGTTTTAAGTAGGACCACGTGTGACCCTTCAGACTTTACTGGAAATTTATTTGGAATGGTAATTCTGTCTCAGGAATCCGTTTGACGGACTTTTCTGGGAATTACAGAATCAGTAAAATTCATTAGTCGTAATTTGAGTGAAAAATTGCCCAATTTTTCCAACAAGTGGTATCAGAGCCGAAGGTTCATCATTGGTTTGTTTGTAATATGTCTAATATTGAATATTATTATTTGAGTTTATAATGACGTCTGTAAATTCACCAACAACTAGGGACATAAGCGACATCGACTTCCTCATCCACATGGCAGAGGATTCCAATGTCAAGTATGAAGTTGGCGGTAGAAATATTTAACAGTACTGGTTATTTTGGCATCTGGCAAGGTGAGGTTTTGGATTCTCTTTTCCAACAGAGCCTTGACATAACTATTAAAGAAAAGAAACCAGAATAAGTAGAAGATAAGGATTGGAGTATCATAAATCGATTGGTATGTGGAACAATTCGATCATGTTTTTCTAGAGAGTAGAAGTATGTTTTCAAAAACGAGACTTCTGTGCACAAACTGTGGAAGGTATTGGAGGACAAATTTATGAAAAAAAAGTGGTCAGAATAAGCTCCTTAAGAAGAAAAGGTTATTCCGATTGGAATACCAACAGGTACTACTATGAATGATCACATCTCTCTGTTTAATCAATTAGTAGCAGACCTGTAACATCCCGTTACCCATGTGAGGGATAAAATTGTGAATTACGAGTATTATTGAGAAATTAGAAAGTGCAATTCATGTTTATGCTAAATTTGATATGCACATTTTTGCACATTTATATGATTGTACATGCATTCCTTGACATTTCCGGGTACAATCGAATTGCTAAATATGATTAAAATGTGATTTGGCAATTTTGGTCTATTTAGAATATTTCGAAATTTTTGTTGAATTTTTTTAGAAAAATATTGAAATTTTGGACCAATCCTATTGAGACACGAGGACTGATCATTTAGTGACAAATGACCTTCATGCAAAGGTGACATATGGCAGTATGGAATAGCGACATGTGTCGGATATGCAATGTAGGTAAGTAGTGTATAGACTTCGGTATAGCTCTTTCCTCCGTTGTTTGCTCTTCACCGAATGCATTGTTGAAAAATCTTCTTCTGGTTTTACCAAACGCCGATCATCAGTCGTTATTGTTGCGTCAGTGATTCACTCTCACTGCTGGGAAATATTGCTTAAACAAGTAAGTTTACGGTATATATATATATACATGCATGTGAAGTTACACGGTGTAGTCTCGGTGAATCCATAGATTGTATGATTTAGACGAGGAGCTGAATTTGTTAAGTGTATCTGGAATGAAATCTGAGTTTACTGGGTATTGTAAAGTGGTGAGCGGCGGAAAAAGATTAAAAGAAACATAATAGAGATAGAGTGGATGAACACAGTAGTGAGAGAGTTGATAATGGTGTAATTCATGCATGCATCAGTTTTTAGTGCCTGACTATATGTTGGGACCCGATCCGGGAACCGGATCCCAACCGAAAAACGGAACGGAAAGACGGAAACTCGAAAAGCGAGAAATCGCTAATCGGAATACAAATCGCATCATCGGAGTGAAACGAATACTCGGACAATTGTGCATCGGAAATACGAATAACAAAGCGGAGAAACTCAAAAGGCAGAATTTCGAATCGAATGCGAATTCAAAATAATCAAACTGAAACAAACACCGACATCCGTTTCAAACATGA
>JANIJH010000002.1:1274971-1291763 GCA_024520975.1 Erythroxylum areolatum | reverse complement strand
ATGTTGAATGCCGGACTTAGGTCCGATGATTATGAGTTTCTGATTGAACATCATATGTGATTGTCTGATATTTGAATACCGGACTTAAGTCCGATGATTATAAGTTTTTGATTGAATAACATATGTGATTGTCTAATATGGCATAATCAGTATTTGATGCATTTCATAAATGGATGCTCAGATAAAGGCGTTGTGACTTGAGTAGCCAGTATGAAGCGCTTCCACGTAGAGCTTTGCTCCGTAATATATGTGTGTGCACTTAGAGTTATGCTCCGTGATTCTGTTCTGACTGAGCCCTATGGGCTAGTATTTATATAAGTATGTGATGGACACTCAGTCACAACAATAATAACGAATGTGAGTCTCATGCATATAGCATTCATATAAGATTATAATTCATGAATGATTTGCAAAGTTGTAATGAGTGACCATGTGTTATGCCTTGTTCTGTGAGTGTCTGAAAATATATTTATGTTCTTAATGAATATCTGTGATATATGTGATGTTTGCATGTAATCCGGTGAAATCATCAATGATGGTTCACTCATTGAGTTGCAAAACTCATCAAAAATTGCAATGTGGCTTTTCAGGTTCTGAGGAAGGCTAAATAGAGTATAGCCACTGAGGTCTGATATGGATTAGGGGTCGGGATCAGTTTGCACCTGCACATGTCTTCATTGATTTTTATTTTTGAATTATGTTCAGCAAGAATTGTACAAAGTGTATGTAAATGATTTGGTAATGGAATGACCCTATGGCTTCAAGTATTTTGTATCTGAATTGGGCCCAAATTATGGTTGAATACTAATGTTTGTAACTTGAAAATGGAAATGTTTTTAAATGACATGGGCCCAATTTGATCAGTAATTTCCGCGTGCATGTACCTTGTTTTAAAGAAACAAAAATTTTGTAATCAATTTTGACTGAATGATCGTTTAGCACGCCACCTTTACGGGATACGTACTCAGATATCACCATAGATGTCGAGTACGTGTCTTGCGAGAGGGGTGCTACAAGACCTGTTGAATTTAGATGTACAATTCAAAGATGAAAACTTGGCTTTGATGTTGTTATCATCCCTTTGGAATGAATTTGAACTCTTAGAAACTACTTTACTTCATGGGAAGGAGAATTCATCTTTAGATGATGTGTGTTCTGCTTTGAATAGTCATGTATTGCGAAAGCAAGATAAAAAAAATAAAGCGGTTACAGAAGATGAAGTATTTGTGACAAGAGGCCGTCAACAGAGCCGGTCGAATGGGAGAAGAGGAAGATCCAAATCAAAAAGCAGAGTTGCCAAAGATGAGTATGCTTTTTATCATGAGAAAGGGCACTGGAAGAAAGACCGTCCAAAATTGAAGAAGAAACAGAAAGCTCTACAAGATGCAAATGTTGCACAATGTAAAAGTGATGTAAAGTCAGATATCTCTTTGGTAATATCACCTTTAACATTCCATTCAGACGAGTGGATTATAGATTCAGGTTGCACCTATCACATGTCTCCCATCCGAGAGTGATTTTTTTATTGTGAAGAATTGATGGTGGAGTTGTTTACATGGGCAATGACAATCCATGTAAAACAGCTGGGATAGATTCAATCAAGTTGAGGAATCTGATGGATCCACCAGAATTTTGAAGGATGTTCGGTACGTACCGAATTTGAAAAAGAATCTCATCTCTTTAGGGACCTTAAAATCAAAAGGCCTAGTTGTGACATATGCGTTTGGAACATGCTGGTGAAAAATACTTTTAAATTCTTGCCAAGCAAGGATTATTGAAAGGTACGAAGACTTACAAATTAGAATTTCGTGAGCATTGTGTTCTGGGAAAACAAAGAAGAGTGAAATTTGGCACTGCCATCCATGATACTAAAGGTATTCTGGATTATGTGCAATCAGATGTGTGGGGACCTGCTAAGACTCCATCTCTTTGAGGTAGGCATTATTTTGTCACTTTTATTGATGATTTTTCCAGAAGAGTATGGGTGTTTACTATAAACAATAAAGATGATGTGCTTGGAGTTTTTTCTTAAATGGAAAGCTCAAGTTGAAAACCAAACGGGTAGAAAGATCAAAGTTCTCCGAACAGACAACGGTGGAGAATACAAGAGTGATCCTTTTCTGGAGGTTTGTTAAAAGTTTGGCTTAGTTCGGCACTTTACAGTTAGAAAAACATCAAAGCAGAATGGGGTGTCGGAGTATATGAACAGGATGCTGGTGGAGAAAGTCCGTTGTATGCTGTCTAATGCTGGGATAGGAAAAAAGTTCTAGGTTGAGGCTGTGACATACGCTCAACATCTTGTTAATCGTTTGCCATCATCTGCAATTGGTGGCAAGACTCCATTAGAGGTATGGTCTGAAAAACTTATAACAGAATATGATTCTTTGCATATTTTTTGTTGTACTGTATATTATCCTGTTAATGAATCAAAGTTAGATCCAAGAGCAAAGAATGCATTTTTTATGGGCTTTAATGTGAGAGTTAAAGGATACCATCTCTGGTGTTTAGAGGCAAAGAAGACTATCATTAGCAGATATGTTACCTTTGATAAATCTACCAAGTTGAATAAGGTGACACAAGAAGAGACTGATGGTACATTGAAGCAAGTGGAGTATAAGTCGAAGCAGGTGGAGTGTATACCGAAGCAGGTGGAGTTTGAACAGATGATGGTGAGCCCAACAAAAAGCAATATCAGTAATTCTTCTATGGTAGAAGAAGAGTCAGATGAAGAAGATATTCCGACCCAAGAATCTTAACAATAGCCAGAATCACTTGCCGTTAGAAAGACAAGACAAGAGATTCAGAAACCTGCTCGTTTTACTGACATGATGGCCTATGCACTTCCAGTTGTTGATGATGTTCCATCCAAATTTTCACAAGCCATCTAAAGTACGAAAAATGGTAGATGGAAAGGTGCGATGGAAGAAGAGATGAAATCCCTTGGGAAAAACAAGACGTGGAAGTTGACAAAAGTACCAAAGGGAAAGAAGACAATTGGATGCAGATGGATATTTGCAAAGAAAGAAGGATTTTCGATCAAGAATGATGTTGGTTATAAGGCAGGTTGGTAGCTAAAGGCTATGCTCAGAAGGAGGGAGTTAATTATAATGAGGTATTTTCTCAAGTTGTTAAATATTCCTCGTTTAGAATTATGTTAGCCTTGGTAACGCAGTTGAATTTGGAGCTAGCTCAACTTGATGTGAAAACCACGTTCCTACACGGTGATTTGGAGGAGAAAATCTATATGTCTCAGCCAGATGGATTCAAATTGCTGGTAAAGAAAAGTAGGTTTTTAAACTAAACAAATCGTTGTATGGATTAAAGCAATCACCGAGGCAATGGTACAAATGATTTGACAAATTTATGATTAGTCAGAAGTAAATGCGATCACTGTGTGTATTTACGCAGACTTCAAGATGGGTCCTACATCTACTTACTCTTATATATTGATGATATATTACTAGCATCCAAGAGCCAAGACGATATTAACAAAATGAAGGCTCAATTGAATGAAGAGTTCGAGGTGAAGGATTTGGGAGAAGCCAAGAAGATTCTCAGCATGGAGATAAGCAGGGATAGAGAGGGAGGCAAGCTTTGGCTGACTCAGAAGCAGTATTTGAAGAAAGTACTGCCACATTTTGGTATGAATAAAGATATAAAACTTGTAAGTACTCTGCTTGCTCCTCATCTGAAGCCTAGCAACCAGTTATCTCCAAAGACGGATGAAGAACGGGAATACATGGCAAAGGATTCCAATGTCAAGTATAAAGTTAGCGGTAGAAATATTTGATAGTATTGGTTATTTTGGCATGTAGCAAGGCGAGGTTTTGGATTCCCTTTTCCAACAAAGCCTCGACATAACTATTAAAAAAAAGAAACCAGAATATATAGAAGATAAGGATTGGAGTATCATAAATCGATTGGCATGCGGAACAATTAGATCATGTTTTTCTAGAGAGCAAAAGTATGCTTTAAAAAACGAGGCTTCTGTGCACAAACTGTAGAAGGCATTGGAGGACAAATTTATGAAAAAAAAGTGGTCAAAATAAGCTCCTTATGAAGAAAAGGTTATTCCGATTGGAATACCGACTGGTACTACTATGAATGAACACATCTTTCTGTTTAATCAATTAGTAACAGACCTGTTAAATTTAGATGTACGATTCGAAGATGAAGACTTGGCTTTAATGTTGTTATCATCCCTTCCGAATGAATTTGAACGCTTAGAAACTACTTTACTTCATGGGAAGGAGAATGCATCTTTAGATGCTGTGTGTTTTGCTTTGAATAGTCATGTATTGCGAAAGCAAGATAAAAAAATTAAAGCGGTTACAGAAGATGAAGCATTTGTGACAAGAGGCCATCAGCAGAGCCAGTAGAAGGGGAGAAGAGGAAGATCCAAATCAAAAGCAGAGTTGCCAAAGATGAGTATGCTTTTTATCATGAGAAAGGGCATTGGAAGAAAGACCGTCCAAAATTGAAGAGGAAACGGAAGGCTCTGTAAAATGCAAATGTTGCAGAATGTAAAAGTGATGCAGAGTCAGAAGTCTCTTTGGTGATATCACCTTTAACATTCCATTCAGACGAGTGGATTATGGATTCAAGTTGCACCTATTATATGTCTCCCATCCGAGAGTGATTTTTTGATTGTGAAGAAATTGACGGTGGAGTTGTTTACGTGGGCAATGAAAATCCATGTAAAACAGCTGGGATAGGTTCAATCAAGTTAAGGAATCTGATGGATCCACAAGAATTTTGAAGGATGTTCAGTACGTACTGAATTTGAAAAAGAATCTCATCTCTTTGGGGACCTTAAATCAGAAGGCCTAGTTGTGATGATGCGAGATGGAATTCTTAAGGCAATTTTGGGAGCATTTGTGATGTTGAAAGGCTTAAAGAAAACTAATATGTATTACTACCAATGTAGTACAGTTGTTGGACCAGTAGCAGTAGCAACTTCTAGTAGCAAGCAGGATGCAAAGGCAACAAAGTTGTGGCATATGCGTTTGGAACATGCTGGTAAAAAATCCTTACAAATTCTTGCCAAGCAAGGATTATTGAAAGGTACGAAGACTTGCAAATTAGAATTTTGTGAGCATTGTATTTTGGGAAAACAAAGAAGAGTGAAATTTGGCACTGCCATCCATGACTCTAAAGGTATTTTGGATTATGTGCACTCAGATGTGTGAGAACCTGCTAAGACTCCATCTCTCGAAGGTAGGCATTATTTTGTAACATTTGTTGATGATTTTTCCAGAAGAGTATGGGTGTTTACTATAAACAATAAAGATGATGTGCTTGGAGTTTTTTCTTAAGTGGAAAGCTCAAGTTGAAAACCAGAAGGGTAAAAAGATCAAAATTCTCCAAACAGACAATGGTGAAGAATACAAGAGTGATCCTTTTCTGGAGGTATGTCAAGAGTCTGGCTTAGTTCGACACTTTACAGCTAGAAAAACATCACAACAGAATGGGGTGTCGGAGCATATGAACAGGACACTGGTGGAGAAAGTCCGTTGTATGTTGTCTAATATTGGGCTGGGCAAAAAATTTTGGGCTGAGGTTGTGACATACGCTTAACATCTCGTTAATCATTTGCCATCATCTGCAATTGGTGGCAAGACTCCATTAGAGGTATGGTCTGTAAAACTTGTAATAGATTATGATTCTTTGCATATTTTTTGTTGTACTGTATATTATCCTGTTAATGAATCAAAGTTAGATCCAAGAGCAAAGAAGGCATTTTTTATGGGCTTCAATGTGAGAGTTAAAGGATACCATCTCTGGTGTTTAGAGGCAAAGAAGACTATCATTAGCAGATATGTTACCTTTGTTAAATCTACCACGTTGAATAAGGTGACACAAGAAGAGACTGATGGTACATTGAGGCAGGTGGAGTATAAGTCAAAGTAGATGGAGTGTACACCGAAGCAGGTGGAGTTTGAACAGATGATGGTGAGCCCAGCAAAAAGCAATATCAGTAATTCTTCTATGGTAGAAGAAGAGTCAGATGAAGAAAAGATTCCGACCCAAGAATCTCAACAACAGCCAAAATCACTTGTCGTTAGAAGGACAAGACAAGAGATTCAGAAACCTACTCGTTTTGCTGACATGATGACCTATGCACTTCTAGTTGTTGATGATGTTCCATCCAATTTTTAACAAGCCATCTGAAGTACAAAAAATGGTAGATAGAAAGGTGCAATTGAAGAAGAGATGAAATCCCTTGAGAAAAACAAGATGTGGAAGTTGATAAAACTACCAAAAGGAAAGAAGACAATTAGATACAGATGGATATTTGCAAAGAAAGAAGGATTTCCTATCAAGAATGATGTTCGTTATAAGGCAAGGTTGGTAGCTAAAGGCTATGCTGAGAAGGAGAAAGTTAATTATAATGAGGTATTTTCTCAAGTTGTTAAACATTCCTCCTTTAGAATTGTGTTAGCCTTGGTAACGCAGTTGAATTTGGAGCTAGCTCAACTTGATGTGAAAACCGTGTTCCTACACGGTGATTTGGAGGAGAAAATCTATATGTCTCAGCCAGATGGATTCAAATTGCTGGTAAAGAAAATTGGGTTTGTAAACTAAACAAATCGTTGTATGGATTAAAGCAATCAGCGAGGCAATGGTACAAATGATTTGACAAATTTATGATTAGTCAGAAGTAAATACAATCACTGTGTGTATTTACGCAGACTTCAAGATGGGTCCTACATCTACTTACTCTTATATATTGATGATATATTACTAGCATCCAAGAGCCAAGACGAAATTAACAAAATAAAGGCTCAGTTGAATGAAGAGTTCGAGGTGAAGGATTTGGAAGAAGCCAAGAAGATTCTCGACATGGAGATAAGCAGGGATAGAGAGGGAGACAAGCTTTGGCTGACTCAGAAGCAGTATTTAAAGAAAGTAATACAACATTTTGGTATGAATAAAGATATAAAACTTGTAAGTACTCCATTTGCTCCTCATCTGAAGCTTAGCAACCAGTTATCTCCAAAGACGGATGAAGAACGGGAATACATGGTGAAAGTTCCTTATGCTAATGCGGTAGGAAGCTTGATGTATGTAATGATGTGTACGAGGCTCGATATTTCACAGGCAATTAGTGTTGTGAGCTGTTATATGCATGATACTGTCGAGGTTCATTGACAAGCTATGAAATGGATTCTATGGTGTATTCAAGATACTGTAAATGTTGACTTATTGTTTGAGCGGAATAAATCACTTGGTCAATACGTAGTTGAATATTGTGATTTTGTCTATGCAGGTGATTTGGATAAGCGAAGATCTACAACTGACTACTTATTCACTTATGCTAAGGTATTAGTTAGTTGGAAGTCCACTTTACAGTCAACAGTGACTTTGTCTACAACAAAAGTAGAGTATATGACAATTATAGAGGCTGTAAAGGAAGCGATTTGGCTTCATAGATTGCTAAAAGACTTGGAAGTTAGTCAGAAACACCTTGTGGTGTATTGTGACAATCAAAGCATTATTCACTTAGCAAAGAACCAATTTTTTCATGCAAGGACGAAACACATTGACGTTCGCTATCACTTTGTGCAGAAGATTCTCGAAGAAGAGGAGATACTTATCCAGAAGGTACGGACTATAGATAATCTTGCAGATATGATGACTAAGGTGGTGACAAAAGCTAAGTTTAAATATTGTGTAGACTTAGTCAACATCTTGTACTTTTAAGTTGGCACCTGAGGGCTCAAATTAGAAGCACTACAAAGATTGTTTTGTTTGATTAGGAGGATGAATGATGCTTGCATTTGTTGGGACCTGAAATTATGCCAAAGTGGAGATTTATTGTTTTAGTGGCTCAATTTCTATCCCATATTGGGAAGAGATAAGAATAGGAAGAGTTTTTCAAGTTATAAAAGAACTCCTCTCTTCCTATTCTAGATCATCCCAAAATTTGATATATACTCAAAATTTGTACACATATCAAATTTAGTATTATCTTCTTAATAAGAGCAAACTGCCTTAAGTGGTACTCGGAAACTAGACACAATTGACCGAACTTCGTTATCAATTTTCGGGTGTGTTCTTTCCTTATCTTTTTTATTTATTCCACATATATGGTATTCAATATTTATTTGTCGAGTTTATTTGTACCATTAGTTTGAGTGATAATTATATTCTCTTGTACATTGTTGATTTGTACACGAGTCTAAGTTGTGATAATATACTGCGTAATTAAATTCTGCCTAGTAGTGTTTTAAGTGGGACCACATATGACCCTTACAGGCTTTACTAGGAATTTATTTGAAATAGTAATTCTACCTTAGAAGACGTTTGACAGTATTTTCTAGAAATTCAAATCAGTAAATTTCACTACTTGTAATTCGAGTGAGAAATTACTTAGTTTTGCCAACACTTTTTTGTCGCTATCACCGAAAAAATATAGAACTGTCTCCGTGCTTTTCCTAGCTACAGTTAAGGCTTTTTTGCAGTTATAATGAAAACCTTATATTTGCCACTCATTATGCCTGGAACAGACTTCTGGGGCTCTCGCCTTATATGTTGCATGGAAATGGTAGTGTCATCAACACAGAATAATATATGATGCTATACCTGAGTCACTGAATTTAGTAACTACTAACTAGTTTACTTTTTGGTGAATTCATATGTCAAAGCTCTGAGACATTGGATATCAAAGTATATTTGTAGTTTCCGAATACATCTATTCATGATATGGAATGGGAACTGGGAAACTCGTAGGCTTCAAGTGCATGTGCCTCTTGCTTGAAGCCACTCTGTGGTTGAGGAATTACCTGAGTTATCAATTCCCATGATTAATCCTCACCTTGCATGTTGACTTCTGTTCTATTTCATGTGTCATAGTAGCTTGGCAATTAGAGCTTGCTTCCTCGCATGCGCTTCTTGTTTTGGTCTTGTTCATAATGTTAATAAATGTTAATGTTTCTATGAGCTCTGTATCATTTTTTATCAACTGTGAAAGCTTTTCTGTGTGGTCTCCAGATATCAGTATGAGGATACGAAGAGTCAAACAGGGCTGTTCTGGAGCAGGGTGCTCGTTCTTACCTGCAAAGAATCGTTGCATCTCATGGGGCGTTTGTAGTTCTCCATGGTCAGCATTCTAGCATTATACTAATAAATCTATGGTATGTAAGTGAGATTATTCAATACCAGGTGCTAAAAGAGAGTCCCAATCCTTCCAAAACACAGATCAGTCACATTAGCCTTTCATGGACTTCTGGAATAAGTTCATCAGGATAAGGTAAGTATGAAGTTCGTCAGCTTGCTTTGCCGATCGATATGTTGGGGGCACAAATCCATATTTCTAATCGGTTACCTCATAAGATTAGTTTTCAGGTGCTTGTGCCCTCACACAAAGCCCTGACAATGAGTTTGGAATTTCATTCTGTGGATGTTGAATGTTTTACTGGCTGCTTAAGATGCTAAGAAGCATGTTGCTTTAAAATGAAAATGAAAGGATCCCAAGGGAACTTCACCGTGCTACCCTGTAATTAACAGCCATGTTCAGTTGCATGTCTCTTGTCGTTCCTGTCAATGCTATTTAGCCTCAAGTTCTGTAGTTCACTGTTTCCGTTAACGTTGTGGAATGGTGCTTTTGCAGATATGGAGGCTGGCATATATATATATTCGAGAGCAGTCAAACCTGCAAAGCATTATCTAGATAGCATAACACAGAACCATCAAGCTGGGAAAATCGAATTTGAACTGGTGCACAAATGTTTGAGGATTTGAACATAATCTTAAGGTGCATTTCAGGGTTCTTCTTAAGCTATGTTATTATATGTTCTTATAACAAATTACTCCCCTGTAATGCCGAATCATATTGTGTTCGCAACAGAAACCCCTTTCCTTTTTACGGAATGTCGCTTTGTTTCTCGGAAGTGCACAAGGTAAGTACCAGTCGAGTTCCAACGCTTGAATTACTTCTGATTTCTGAAGTCTCCAACTTCAATGCTCAGGATCAGGAGGAAGCTGACGGTTTTTACCTGATAGTACATGTACGAATAGTGAATTTTAAATGCATGAAAAAGTCTGCCACTTTCAGAAAAGGGAGTACAGTACGCAGATTTAATTTCCCACATTCAGAAAAAAGAGTACAAGATCTTGAGACTGCTCTTTATAACTGCTATTTAGATACATGGAACGCCTCAGGTAGGTTGGTAACATCAGTAAAAGCTTTGAAACTTCAGATTTCTTAACTTTTATTGAATTTATTTAAATAATTTTTATTATTAGAAATTGATCAATCTATTAATTAATTAACCAAGTTTAATAAATTAATAAGTTCTTATCAATTAATTATTTTTTATTTTAATTATAATTTTATTTAATTTTTAGTCAATTTTATGATAGTATAAGCTCTGACTTTCTTATATTGCATGTTTAACTTTTAATTCGGTTTTTAAAACATCAATGATGATATCTTTTGGTTTTTTCAGGATTAATTGACTAGATTAATTTCTTAAATACATGCAATAATTAAAAGCAATAGTTAAATGATAGATCTGACTTAAAGTAATTGATAATATAATATTAATAAAAATAAACTTAAATCTCTTCAAATTGCAAAGAAAGTTGGTTTACAATGAATTGAACTTAAATAAATATGAGATTAACTTAAAACCATTCAAATTCTAATAATATTGAGTTTAAATTTTTGAATTTGACCCTATCAATTTTAAATATTTAAAATTAAATATAAATTGGGTCAAATTTAGTTTAAATTTTTTGGTTTGGTTTAGTCTGGTAGACATTTTTGTTTTTTTTTATCTATTAATTGTAATTTTATTTTTTATTCAATTATCGATTAAGTTATATAATTTTATTAAATAAGGGTAGTAAAGTTACTTAATAAATGATCTAGATCAATGAGTCAAAGTTCGGATAAAAAATTGATCTCTTTTAGTGTAGACCTGATCTATATCGGCCTTGTGATAAGAAAGTTTGATATGAAAGATGTGTAAAGGTTAAAATCTCTTACAGTTGCTCATATCAAACATAAACATTTTTTTTTACTTGTTAAGAGAACTTACTTATTAAGAAAACTGTAAAAAGATCTAAACTGAGTATCGGTGAATAACTTCCTCAACTGTCCTGGATAGATTAGAACTCGTTTCAGCATCAAAAACTACTTCAGAATTCTGAATGGAACCGAAATCAAGTATTTCATATTTCATTCGTTTTTACCATTTCTTGTATAATCTTGGATACATAATAAAATTGACACTGCGTGTTACATAATTCACATTTAATTTTTTCTTCATAATTTACGAGTCTAAAAAAGTGATTAAACTCAAATTTAAATTGATATATTTATTTTGAATCAATTTGATAAGAATAAATCAGATTAAACTGTAACTAAATTGCTATCCCTATTTTCGTTTGACTAGAAGGATTTGTATGCCTTTACCTTTAAACAAAATCAGAGAAAATTAAATACCAACAAGTTTATTTTCCGGAATCAGTTCTGAAACATGCGCAGTTCTCGCTTTTCTCCTGCTTGTTCCAAAAGGTTGGTCCCCAACCTCAAGGGCCCCCAGTCGCAGGCCCGATCATTACTGGGGGATTGAATCACGGTTTAATCTTGGTCAACCCCTTATCAGAGCGGTCCATTACCTCCCGTTATTGCCAAAAGTCAAACCTAAGACCTTGTTCCAACTGACTCTGATAATTTGCCAACCAAGCTACCCGAGCAGGCTCGCTTTTCTACCGCTGAATATTATTATGCAGACTCCGAAGTCAGAACCTCTAAAAGGTCCCCAAGAGACAGTGACGTTGAAGGGGAATATGATCTGTGCCGTGAAAGTGCTGAACGATAAAGCTTATCCAAGGCACTTCGACGGCCATTATACTTGAAGATAAAAGAGGAACTATTCTTCTTGGGAAAGTGCTTCCATCTCCCATACCCATCATCAGTCACTTCGTGCTCAGGAATATGGCTGTCCATTACGTACATTCTCCATTCTCTGCGCACTCCATGCTCTTTTTATCAACCTAACACTCATTGGCCTATCTAGTGTTCACATGTTTTTTATTTTAAAAAAATGTTTTTTTCTGTAATTTAAATTTTTTTAACTTTTTTACAAATTTTAAGTTCTTAAAAAACATAAGACATAAATTAATTAAATATCATTAATATTTAATGCAATTCAACTCTTAAATTTATTTTGGATCAATTAAATTTTACTTAAATTAATAATTTAAGATAATTATAATAATTAATTAATTATACATAAATTTAATTAATTCAATTCAAATTTAAAAGTTAGGTTAAATTGTTCCGTAAATAACATTTGATTAATATAAATATAATATTCATAATGCACAAATTTTCTTTTTTTAATCAAAATTAAAAAGAAAGAAAAATTATAAAAAAATTGAAAAGTAAAAGAAATTTTTTAAAAAATAAACTATAAAAAACTATATGCCTTTTATCCTTCCCATTCCCATACTTATTCCGTAGAATATTCGTCTGCTCCTAGTCGCGTTATTGCCTTGGGCAGTGATCAAATTAACGGCAAAAATCTTTTAGCATTAGAGGTTATAATTTCGGGTTTGATTGGGATATTCGACAGAAAAGTCTTTTAGGGTTTCATTCATAAATTTTTTATCTATTAGTAAAAGGGTTGTCAATACTAAAGTTTATTAATCAGTAGATTAAATTAAATACATTTTAATACTAACTCAAAAATTTTAAGTTCAATCTCATTTAATTTTTGTTATATTTTAGCAATTTAAAAATAAGAATATAAGATTATTAAATTGTTATTAACTAGTAATTTATTTAAGATATATAGGGATAACAATAGGCCGACCTATGGGTCAGCCATGCCAATTTTTGATAAAAAATAAAGTATTTTTTTAATTAAGTTCGAGCCTAGGTTGCCTAGATCTAGGCGTATCTAAGGCTTAACTATTTTAAATAAAATAATGTCGTTTTGTTTAAAATAATGACGTCTCGAGTAGATCTAAGTCTGGGCCTAGTTCATAGGTTGGTCCATTGAAAAAATCTTAATATGAATCCATGGGCGAGCTCATTATCATTGCTAAAAATATATAATTTTATATTTAATTAATGACTTACTATCTTGGGTATTCTTAAAATTATGAAAAAATTACATAATTTTTAGTTTACACGTTAGAAAAGCTAAGGAATTGAATCGTTATTACGAGGAATAGAATAAATCATCATCATCACACTTAGTCCGAAATTCAGTAATAAAGCAGGGTTTGGAAAAGTCTGATATTACGTAATCTTACCCCTATATATTAAAGAGGTTATTTCTGATAGACCCACATGCAAATGCGACAATAAAAGAATAATGCGGGTTAAAGAGTAAATAAGTAAAACTGACGTATTAAATTATTGTGTACATAAAATTACAATAAATATATAAATAAATAAAATATAAAATATAACCAAATTATATACCTGATATGGTGTCCAGATCTGCTAGTACTTGAAAAATAAAAAATAAACAAAGGATATACTTGATAAGGTATCCATATCTGCTAGTACCTGATAAGCTTCAAAGTTCGGCTCTTCTTATCTCTAGTTAAGCTAGGGATCCTTGTTCAGAAAGCCTGAGGGTGACAATCCTACGATTTTTTACGGCCTCGTGAGATCTTTCCCATACACCTTTTCTAAAAAGCCAAGTATAGGCCCGAAAGTCTTGTCCAAAACTTACAACTAGAAAAGACAGAATCTATTATATTCTTAGGAATATAATAGATGAAGAATATAATGTAATGAAAGTTATTTAGTTTGATTTATTCCTAAAATTTTTTAATGATGATATATGACAATGTGTAGTTTGAAAACATATATTTAGAACAACAAAGGAATAGTTAATAAAAAGATCAAAATATTCATTATAGTTTTCACTAATTATATTATTATTGTTGTTGATGATGTTGTTGTTATTGTTATCCTCGCCATTTTTATTAATAATAATAATAAGAAGAAGAAGAAAAAAAATTAATAACAACAATAATAATAATAATAATAAAAGTGAGATTAATTATTTTTACACTTTAAAGAATAAATAAAGATACTTTCTTATATCTCTAATTATTTTATTTTAAAGTGTAAAAATAATTAAACTTGAAATTAATTGTTTTATATAGAATAAGTAAAGAGTTTCGCTTTTCTTTAAAATACAGAAATAATAAACTTAAAATTAATGATTCTTCGTGTTCTTTTCTAAGCACACAAAGGAATAAATATGTAATATAATAGTTATTCCAGGGAACCAATAAGGCCATTGGGGTCTTAACAGCAGGTTAAGATATTCTGTCCGAGTTGTTTTGGTCTTTTTGGGCAAAATAAGCTTTTCGTAACAACTAGGGACTTGACAGGTGTCCTGTTTATAAAAATGTTGTTAAATCAACTGTTGCTATATTTTTTCATAACCATAGCTGACAAGAACTTTAATGAAACGAGCATGCTGTGACGTAACGGATGAGGTCACTTTATCTCGGAGTTTAATATTCGTTGGCACAATTTTTTTTGTCGTTTTTGGGATTCGGATTCGAGCCTGAAGATCTGGTCTCCCTTAATCTCAAAGGGTAAAACGCCTACTTTAGGCACCCCCACATTTTGGCTTGATATTGTGTGAGAAAGGTAAATTATAGTTTGATCTCAGCCAATTTTTTGAGAAGACAGCCCAATACTCAGTGCATACAAGGAGTATCATATTAGATGAGCTCTCACACTGTCACTGCCGAGACTCAAACTCAAAATATTAGACTCACTTTCCTTCCCAATGACCAACTGAGTTACCCATTCTAATATTGATGTCGTCATACGTAGAAAGAATTGGTGAATGTTTAAATAGGCTTATATTAAGAGATTATTTGTGAGTAGTATTTTTTTTAAAAAAAACTTTTTTTAAAGGTTAGTTGAGGTTATTTTTTTAAAAAGAGTTTTAAAAAAAATCATACGATAGGCTGTTTGGTAACATAAAAATAAAAATATTTTTAATTTTAACTATATTTTATTCTGTAATAAAAATAATTTATGCATATAAATATTATTTAAAATATATTAAATAATATGTAAATTATAATATATTAATTATTATATAATTTTAAACTATATAAAATATAAATCAAAATATATCTAACCAAATCTTTTAGATGGATTATAATATAAGTAAAACTAATATCAAAATAATATTAAAACATATAAAAAAGTTAAATAATATTATATAAATCTTAAAATAAACGTGAAGATGTGTTTATAAGTATTGTGGGAATTATGTATAAAACATAAAGATAAAATGGACTAAAAAATAAGCTTATTAATTGATCTAAAAATTTATTTGAAAAAAGTATTTTTTAAAAAAGCTCCTAATTTGAAATTCTCAAAAAGTTGTATTTTAGTTTTTAAAAAATTTATTTTTATAAAAAAATACTTTTAAATTTTACAGTCAAATACTTAATTTTTTTTAAAAATAACTTTGTAGTAAAAAAATACTTTATTTACCTTACAAAAGTTTAACCCTAAATCAAAATTTGGGTAGATGATACTTAACGGGAACATAGGCAATAGGATATCTCAGAACAGAAGATTTTGTTCCTTCTGACCCCCTCCTTGCAAACTTAAACGGCGACTCACAACCTTCAAAAGCATTTAGAGGACTTGCAACCCTAAAGTAGTATCCACCAAAAATTGGAGTTTGTATTTATTATTTTATATATTTAAATTTAGTAAAAAATTATTTGTTTGAGTTAATATAATAAAAAATTTATAAATTTTTCTAATTTTAGATTTTTAAAATTTTCAACTCTTTTATAGAATTTTCATAAATTTGATTAAAACTAATAACAAAACTAATTAAAAGTTATTAATATAGTAATTTAATTCAGTTTTAAAAGTAAATTTGAATTAATTAAATTTAATTTAAAATAATTATAATAAATTATCTATTTTGGTTGAATTTAATATTTTATATATTTTACCTTTTTAATCTAATTTGGTTGAAAGTTTTTAGTTTAAATTTAAGAATTAATCTCTTTTAAAATTTTAATTATTTAAGAAATGATTGCTCAATAAATTTTTAAAAAATTAAATCAAAACAAACGATCCGTCCCATTTTACATATTATCCAAAAGGAACAATTATCTTGCAGCTTCGCAGCCTTCCGAGACCGAGAGACTAGACCGAAGTTCCAAAAAAACACACAAAGCATTACTGTCTTTTACCGTTAAACAGTGCTGCCGACAACATTTTTCCCAGGTATCAGATCACCTATGTCTATTAACTTGTTCCATTAAGTCTACGGTTCAGTCTTATAAAATCACCATTGCGGCATTACATCATTTTAGGCGGGGAAAAAAGTGTCCTTAGCCTGTGATAGTCAATCACTTCCAAATTTCAAAGGATTAGGGGCGTTTGATTTGAGCACAGGGTTAGGTATGAATATGGATATAATAGTAGAAAGATATGAGAATGGGTATGAAAAATAAAAAATGATGCTTGGTTTGTAACTTGAATTTCTGTATTAATACCAATAATGTTGTTTGGTTTGTTACATTAATGGGAATAAAAGATAATATAATACCATTTTTTCATACCATATTTTCATATCATATTTATTATTATTATTACAAAATTTATAATAATGATAATAATAATAAGATAATTAATTTCATATAATAAAATTAATAATAAAAATAAATAATAATAATAATGAAAATAATAATAATAATAATCATCATCATCATAATAATAATAATAATAATAATAATAATAAGGATAATAATAATAATAATAAGT
>JANIJH010000002.1:1256138-1267783 GCA_024520975.1 Erythroxylum areolatum | reverse complement strand
GAAAGCTAATATGTCTTCTAACTTTATACTTCTGGCTTATTTAAATTTGAACCAACTTTATAAAATTAATAATTAAATAACATAGACCATTAATTATAAATGTAAATAGAGATGAAAAAAAGTTCAACTATTATCGAATAAGAGAATCCAATTAGTGTTAGCTACAGTTGTTAAAAGGAGAAGGATCAAGCAGCTGGGGCGGAAAGGAGAGAAGATCGAATAGCTACGCGCGGGAGAGGAAGAAAGGAGAAGGAAAAGGAGGGTTTAACCATTTATCAAAACAACGTTGTTTTGGTTTAAACCAAAACGACGTCGTTTTGGTTTTAATCAAGGGGCTGAATTAGACGTTTTTACCAACCACTTAGCGACAAAATATTGTACCGTCGCAACACTCAGCGACGGAATATTGTACCGTCACAACACTTTTACTATACAACCAACTTCGCCGACGGCTATACATTTTCGGTCGGTAATATTCTATCGCAATTCAACATTTTTCTTGTAGTGTGACTCATTCATAAGTTCACGTATGCAGAAAGCTACAAAAAAATTTTAACATGTTGCAATGAGCAACTCTCGTGAAGATCTCGGCGGATTCACACTCGTTTCAGTCTTAAAAAGCTCGTTTAAAGTTATGAAACCAAAATCAAGTATTTTTGCATTTTTTCATTATTTGCTTTTGATGTTCGAGCTGAGCTACGTAACTAAAGGTTCTATTACGTGTTACACATGGTGTCAGAGCAGTTACGTAATTAGGTGCCTAAAAACGAAGGATTTTTGGTTTTTCTCCATAAGATTCTTTTGGAGAATAAATTTCCTTTTTTCAGATTTTTCTTCTGTATTGATGCTTGAAAGTGTGATACATATGGTTAGCCTTGAAAAACAAGTTGAAAATGAGCCCAAGCGAGTGAAAAATTGGCCCGAATCTCTCCAAAAATCTTTTGTTTTTCGGCAAAGGTGAGAGACCATTAGGCTCAAAGTATTGCCCTTACGTATAACGTTGCACACACCAGATAGCTAGCGACATGTGTGTCGACAAGGGCACGTCATGTGTCACTGTGTGTGACACATTTGCCAAAGGATAAGGAAGCGTGGGTGTAGTTTATTGTATGGGCCATACAGATTGAAGGCGCGTCTGAGGTGGGTGCATGCACGACATGCACGCGCATGCCCATGCCCATGCGCTTGTCGACGTCAGCTGACGTTAACATGTTGATGCAGTCATGATGTCAATGTGCTAACGCAACACTAACATAGTACTGACGTCATGCTGACATTAGTATGTTAAAGGACGAAGAAACCCAAAAATTTCAGAATTCCCGTAAGAATGTCTTAAGGCATTTTTTGTACGTTCTCGAGTGAATTTTCATACTTTTGACTTCATATGAGGGAGACATTTGAGGTTTTCGTGTCTCGAGTCATATGTTCAGTGTTCGGAATAGCATGATATTCACTTGGATTGAGATTTTTTCGCTAAAAGTCTCAACTCGAGTGTGTGATAATTATAATGCGTATTCGGTTTTTTGCATTTATTGATGTTACATTGTCATATACCATATGCCCATAAAGAATGAGAAGATAACATAAAGACGTATCCCTTGTGTTTGTGGACCTTTTAGGAATTAATGAGAATTTTGAATTATCTTTCTTGCATGTCGAGTGATGTCTCTAGTCTTATGTTTAGTTATTCTGCTCGAAGGTGTTGGCCTTACATAGGATTTTAAGATGTGTATAAAAGCATTAAATAGAGGAAAGATGTTGCTTAAATGATCTATTCGCTTAAAGGCGGTAGTGTCATAAGAGTTAATGGTATGTACTCTGATCACTTTTATGTGAAGATCTAATTGCATATATTATATATTTAGCCTAAAGATGTGTTGGAAAAAATAAAGATGTAAGAGAGTACAAATGAAAAACAGAGTAACAAATGAAAAAATATTGCAACAAATATATTATTCAATAGAAACACTGCTGTTTATAGGCACTTTATAGATTCAACAATCTCAACAAAATGCTCAACAAACTCAGCAAAATGCTCACTATACTCAAGGACTCGGTAATGACCTATAGACAAGGAACAAAACATAATTATAATAAGACTCATTCAAAACTAAAAGAAAAGACTTATTTATCCTCGATAAATCTAAGATATTTTGAATCATTTTTTAACAGTCCCTGTTTATTCAAAATGTCATGATCAATGTAGGCATTGGTATGGGCATGGTTATAGAGGTCTCTTCTACATAAACATAAACATGGTTGTTTGCATGGTCATAGACATAAACATATTTGTCATGGGACATATTCTGATATGGATTCATGCATAGTACATTAGAATAACTCATCATTTCCTCTAAGGTGGACCATAGCTGCTACATTGGCATCTTTTTGTGAGGCATTTTTACAAACTTTCTCTATATGTCCCAATTGGCTACATCTGTTGCATTTAATGTCCGGTCTCCACCTGCAATTATAATAAGGTTTGTTTTTTTACAATAAGGACATACCGAATAATCATTTTTTTCATATTTGGTTGTTTCCGCCTTCACTTGAAATGCCTTTTCTTTGTGCTTTTTAACCATTCTATTGATTCGTGACTCGTGAGCTTGAAAGGACCCCATCAGTTCATCAACTGAAAGAATCGATAAATCCTTAACTTCTTCTATAGTAGCTACTACATGATCAAATTTTGGTGTCAAGCTCCTCAGAATTTTTGCAACAATTGTTTCATCAGAAATTTGTTCACCATAAGAGCGCATTTGACTAACTATTGCAATTGGCCACTGGACTCTTGCATCACCTTGAAACTCCTTCTGCAGTATTGACCAAGCTTCCTTTGATGTAGTTGTTGTTGCAATTCTTGAAAAATAGTGCCATGCACTGCTTGTTAGAGAATGAACAGTGCTTTGGCATCCCTCTTCTTAGTTTCCTTCAATCTCCTCTATGTTTCATCATCTGGTTCTAATATATTGATATACCTGTATTCCACTAAGTCCCATAACTCCTAAGACTTTAGTAGTGTTTTCACTTTTATACTCCACCACTCATACTTCTCACCATTGAAAACTGGTTAGAGTGGATATGATGAAGAAAACCCAATTTGAGAAGAAAAACCAAATGTTCCCATTATCTTATTTTATACTTGCTCTCTTATTTTATCACTTAGTCATGTGTTTCACTCAAAAGCCAACCATGCCCTGATACCAATTTGTTGGAAAAAATAAAGACATAAAAGAGTATAAATGAAAAATAGAGTAACAAATAAAAAAAATACTGCAAGAGATATATTATTCAATAAAAAAGTGCTATTTATAGGCACTTTACAGATTCAACAATCTCAGTAAAATATTCCACAAACTCAGCAAAATGCTCACTCTACCGATAAACTCGGTAATGACCTATAGATTAGGAACAAAACACAACTAAATTGAGACTCATTCAAACCTAAAAGAAAAGACTTATTTATCCTCAATAAATCTAAGATATTTTGAATCATTTTTCAACAAGGTGTTTCATAATATGTGTAATTAGATTCTCAACAAAGATACTATGTATGACTTTAAGTATCGTTGTTATCTTATATTTGTGCTAATTGTTACATTGTCGTTTTGCAGTCTCTTTTTCGGTCAACAATCACAGTGTCACCATTAAAAATCTGACTGGTTTCAATTTGAAGAAGTGGATAGAAGATGTATTGAGTGCAATGGAGATGAAAAATATTGACATGGATATACATAAGGATAGGCCATCTCCACCTACATCCAATAGCTTGGAGGCTGATCAAGTAGCCTATGTAGCTTGGGATCAATTGAATAGATTATATTGGATAATCATTAAGAGATCCATATGTGACCATCTGTTCAGTGGACTTTCGGAGACAAGTATAGGACGGGAGTTTCCTGAAATGTCTCTCAGAGGTAAATAGTCTCGTATAATGTTGAGATAAGTGCATTAATGAAAGAATTATTCTCTATGAGGTACACTAGGGAAGTAGAGTGAGGGATTACATATCAAGAATGATATATCTACGAGGTAAATTGAAGGCGCTAAATATTCCTCTTCCTAATGTCAATATAGTTCACTAGGCTCTGAGCACACTCCTGGTTCCCTTCAAAATTTAGTATTCTAGTGATGACATATTACTGGCAGGATGAGGAATGAGACTTCATTTCTGCCCATTGTGTTGCCGAAAAGGAGAAGTTAAAGAATTATGCTCATACGGTCCATTCATCAACTAAAGGAAAGGGAAAGGCCAAGCCCATAATGGTTAAAGGTAAGAGATCCAGATCTTCTCCATATGCTAATGTTGGTCAATCTAATGTTGGTAAAGATCTAAAATTGCTAGATGTATAAGGCCCTGAAGGAAAGACATAGACTATCCGGTAACTCTTTGGCTTATCAATTTATGAATCTAATTTTGCTAAAGCCATATTCAGTTCTTGGTAGTTAGATAGTGGAGCATCTAATCATGTTGGCTCCATGATGCTAGGGTTCATATCTGTAAGGGATGTACGTTTGACCTTAGATATAAGGTTTTTTTTTTTTTACAGGACACATTTTATATACTGTCTTTTAGAAGGAATTTGATATTTGTATTAATTTTATATACAATTGTCTTTTAAAACAAAACATATTGATACACCTTTATTGTCATATAGTTTATACAGAATATGTCTTGTCCTGAATTAGAGAAATGCGTCTTCATATCTTACTAAACAGGTTATGAAAAATAAAGACATGATAAAGGATAAATCATACATGTTATGACATAAGAGGTTAAGCCACATTTTCAGGGTTGAGAGATTGATTAAAGGTAATAGTTCTAAAACTTTGGATTTTGATGATCTGGAAACATGTGTTGACTATTGAAGAGGTAAGTTGACTAAAAAACAAGGTGGTCAACTTAAGATTCTAGCTTGTTGAATCTCATAGTGAATATTAGTGGACCCTATACAATTACATTATTCAATTCTATATATTTTCTGACGGTTATTGATTGATTATTCCCGTTACAGGTATGTATTCTTGCTTAAGGAATAATCTGAAAGTTTTTGATAAATTCAAGATCTTTAAGAACGAGGTTGAAAACCAATTGGAAAAAACCATCAAGATTGTCAAAACTTACTGGTTGGGAGAGTATTATGACAAACATGTTGTTTCAGGATAAGAAAAAGGGTTTGTTTGCTAGATATGTATAGTCTTATGGAATAGTGAATCAATTTATTATATCAGGTAGTCTTCAGCAAAATGGAGTAGATGAAAAGCGTGATCAGACCTTAAATGAGATAATAAAGTCAATGTAGAGTAAGACTGACCTACCTGATTATCTAGAAAGGGTGGAAGCCTAGCCTTGCACACATTAGTGTATGAGGCTGCTTTGCTGAGGTATAGTTGTATAATCCTTATGAATACAAATTGCAAGCTCGTTTAACTTGTTGCTATTTAGTTGAATATTCCGACCACTTTAAAGATTATATATTTTACTATAGAAAAGGAGGGGGCTAGAATAGTGGAATCATAGATAACTAAGTTTATGGAATATGATGTCTATGATAAAGGTAAGCCCTCTCACCCTTCAGATGATAGCAGGACAAATACTATAGTTATTCCATATCCATAACTCATGTAGTCAAGTCTTGTGGAAAGTGTATAAATACCATACTTGTACAGGAACAGGAACTTATACCTGTACAAACATACATTCCTGGGGTATAAGAACTAATACAGTTGTGTAGATCCACTAAAGTGAAACGAATTGTTATCTCATCTAATTACATCATCTATTTATGTGAACAAGACTACGAAATTGGACATGTTGCGGATCTAATTATGTTTACAAAATCTACCTCTAGACCCTATGTGAATTTGTGGTGAGATGCAATGAAGGATGAGATGCAATCCATGAAGCACAATAAAGTAAAAGAGCTAGTTGATTTTCTTTAACATTACAAACTTGTCAGTTGTAAATGGTTGTTTAAGACTGTGAAGGACACTCAGGCTAAAGTTGAGTCATATAAGGCTCAATTGGTTGCCAAAGGATTCACTCAGAGAGAAGGTAGGGTTGACTTTAATGTTACCTTCTCTCCCTTATCCTCCAAGTATGCATTCAGAGCAATTATGACAATAGTAACTCATTATGATATAGAATTACATCGGATGGATTCCAAGACCGCTTTCCTGATTGATGACCTTTATGAAGAGGTCTGTATGGATAAACCTAAAGGATTTCAGGATCAAGGAGTGACTGACAAGATTGTTAATTTAAGAAAACTAATATACTGTTTGAAACAGACTTTGAAACTATGTTACCTTAAGTTTGACGAGGTTCTAACTTCTTTCAGCTTTGTGGAACACAAAGTTGAAATATACTTGTACTACATGGTTAGGGGGAGTAAAGTAATCTTCTTATTACTTTGTATTGATGATATATTGTTCGCATCAAATGACTTGACCATGTTGCATGAATTTAAACAACTTTTGACTAAGCATTTTTAACATAAAGGATTTGGGTGAAGCATCTTTTGTCTTTAGTATTTAGATTCATCGAGACAGATCTCAACACTCGATGGGCCTCTCACAGAGTGTATACATTGAGCGTGTATTACAAAGTTTAACAAGGTTGACCATAAACTTGTTGTAACACCTATCTCTCATAGTGAGAGATTATCTTTGACATAGTGTACAAAGAATGAAATAGAGAGAGAGAGGCTTTAAGGAATATTCCATATTCTAGTGTAGTTGATAACCTGAAGTATGCCCAGGTATACACTAGGCTGAACATTGCATTTACTGTTGAGCTACTGGGTCGGTATCTGGCTAACCCAGGTAAAAACCACTTGAATAGAGTTAAGCGAGTATTGAGATACTTAAAGGTAACTAAGGATTATATGTTGACACATAGAAGGTTTAATAGCCTAAACCTCATAGGGCATACAAATTCTTATTTTGTTGTGTGTCAGGATGATATAAAGTCCACTCTAGGCTACATTTTCATGTTAACGGATGGTGTATTATCCTGAAAGGGTGTTAAGTAGACACTTGTGACTTCCTCGACTATACATGGATAATTTATTGCATATTACGGGGCTACTACACAAGCGGTACGCCTCAAGAACTTGACTTTTGAGTTATTTGTGGTTGATTCAATAGCTAGGCTTATCCGGTAGTATTATGATAATCTTGTTATTATGTTGTTTAGTAACAACAAGAAGAATATCACAGGGTCTAAGAATTTGAAGGTTGACCATAAATGAGTTAATAAAGAAATATGTCATTAAGGTGGAGCATTTAAGGACTGAGGAAATGTTAGCTAATTCTTTAACTAAAGGACTTTGCCCACATGTATTTGAAAGACATCTATATAGTGGTGTATTGAAGTCTTTAGACGCTGTTAGTTAGTGATCATTATGTATGCTCCTTATATGTTTGTACATTTTGATGTATTATGACAATATGGTGGTTAATCAATAACGATGATCATTGTTTATTCTCAGTCATATGTATTATTATACGTTGTCATAATATAAATGAAAGTCTTAAGATTTGTGTTGATTTTAAGCATTTTTAAAAGTCATTAGGCAAGTATATTGATTGACCTTGGATCTATGTCATTAGGACACATACAGTTTAATACGTACATCCATAATTTTGACATGACAAAAGGGGATATAAGTGTTTAATCTCATAGGTGTTCTCTCATGCAGTTTAGCATTTAGTAAGAGAACATAAAGACGTTCTCTATCGTAGTATAGCATTCAATGAGAGAACATAAAGGTTTTCTATAATGCAATTTAGAGTTCAATGAGAGAAAACAAGATTTCTCTTATGCAATTTCGCATATGCAGTTTAGCATAAAGTTTAGAGAAACCGAGACTTACAAACAGAAAGATGATACATATTAGATGATACAAGTATCATCTTTGTCTGCCACACTCCATTTTTTTGTTCATGTTAGTAAGGTATTAGATGTGCCTGATTATATTGAACCTATGTCACATATGACACATGTGTTTGATATTTTTCGGTATTGAAATCTTTATGGGGTGTAATGATGGACTTTCAATATCTTTGGATCAAATGTTTTATTTTAAACTTGGTACCAATACAGTAGCGTGATTTAACCGTGTTTTTGAACTGGTTTTAAACTGGAGTCAATATGATTATTATCCAAAGGGGAGAATGTTAGAAATTTTCCTATTTGGTAGACAACAATTAATTTCATTTTATCAGTTTTAAATAATTTATCGGTTCAATTACGTAATTTGATCTGGATAAAGATAATAAAGTGTCTCAATAAATGATCTGGATTAATGGCCAAAGTCTAGAAGAAAAATGGACCTCGATCAGTATAGATCGGACCCATATTGAAACCATGATGGGGAGACTCGATATAGATGCTACATATAGAAAGTTAAGGTCTCCTACAACTGTTGTAGCAAATTTTGAATGTACAAATACTCTGACTAATTTAGAGGTTCACGTATACAGAAAGCTACAGAAAGGCTTTAACGTGTTGTGGTTAGCAACTCTCATAAAGGAGTAGAAGGATCCGTGCTTGTTTCAGCCTCAGAAAGCTTGTTTGAAGTTATGGAATCGAAATAAAGCATTTTCTGCATTTTGTCATTATTTCTCTTTCACGTTCGATTCGTGCTACGTAACTAAGGCTTTTGTCACATGTTATAGTTGACTGTGCCAAAGTGGTAGATTTAAGGAGAAATTCTCCATTCATCTTCTTTCGTTATGAGAACATTGGTAGGATTTGTATAAATTAATGTTTTAAAAATTAGACCAGAAATTAAATTGATAATATAAAAAATTTAAGGTGTAAAAAATTTAATTAATAGTGGATCATCGTAAAATTAATTAAAGATTCAATAAAATTAAAGAATTTAAAATTTTAAATTTAATTAAAAAGGAGATTGTTAAATAAAATTTATTTATTTATCTTATTTTATAAGAACTTATTAATTTATGAAAATATATCAACCAATTAATAAATCAATCAATTTTTAAAAAAGAGTTATTAAAATAAATCGAACCGAATAATTAAAAATCGAACCAAAAATAAACTAGTTTAAAATTTTTACAATTTAATCAATCAAACCTATTAAGGCTTTTAATCATTGATAGAAATATTCCTAACGATTGATCAATTTTGAAAAATAATTTTAGGCATCGACCTAAAGCTTTTCTTTTGAATAATATCTTTTTAGTATAATATTCATCTAAAAAATGTTTTTTTAATTTATAATTTAAAAAATTGAAGAACAAATCACATTTTTTAAATAAAATTTACTCAAAAAGATATTGTTTTAGAACAATTCCATCACATGAGTCCGATCAATTATTATGCCAAATTCGAACAATTTATTGGAACGACCAAATTGAATTGAATTATCGAAGAACCTAAGTCAACAATTAGATTGAATTGAATCATCAACGAATAAACTATAATAATGTTATGGATGCTCACTTTGAATTTGAGATTTCAAAGTTATCAGCCCCAACCAAACCTAGATAAGAAGCGAGGCCATAACTTTGAGCTTAGCTAATTAAAGACCCACACCTCAGACTTTGTTAATTCGACAATTTTATGTGTAGAAAAAATTCACAGTTTTTTAAATAATCGATTAATTAATTAATCACATTAAATTATTAAACAAAATAAAATTATTTTATTAAGTATAATAAAAATAACATCATATTTTATTCTTAAATGATATTAAATTGTTTAATTATAATTTTTTTTAAAGTCGAAACAAAATAATAAATGATCCGATACGTTATCAATTTATTTAAATCCGAATATAAATTAGGTAATTTTATGTAAATAAATATTGTATATTAATTTATTAATCTGTTTTCTAACCGAATATTTTGCATAAATTTTGTTCTTCTTTTGCAATCCATGTCGGTATCTTCAATTATTAATAGTACATACAAGCATAAATAGAATGAAACCAGGAAATTTTTAGGTTTCTGGTGAGCTTAAGAAAACTACAATTACTGTATAACGTATTGGGATGATGAAGACAGAGGAGTTAAGCTCAACATCAGCTCTCTAATCATCTTCTTCGTGTGGAATAGGTGCCCAATAGCTTCCTCCTGAACCAGGCGTAGGATCCCAGAAGCCATAGTCTTCTTCTTCCACAAACGTCGAACGACCTGTCGTTCCTTGTTCCTTCCGATATAGGATGGGTTGGGACTGAAGATCAAGGGATGATGTTGGTGATAATGGCCACCAAGAAGATTCTGCTGATACCTTCATGAGTGTTAATGCCATTATAAACACTAAAATCATGCGTGAAATGTGCACTACTGACCTCTGGTTTAAGGTGGTCATGATCGAACTATGAACTAGTTCGTGTACTTCTCATGACAAGTAGTTGTTCGTTTCGAAGAGCACTGCATTGCAGCATTTAGAAGTAGCAGTAGAGTAGTTGTAGTGTTCGAACAAAATAAGAATTTTCTTTCACACGAAATGGATGACAAAACATGACTATTGCATGTGTTAAGCCTAAGAGCAGTTTTTGGTGGTGTCGGTGTCGTACCAAAAAGCAACAACTTGGGTCGGGCCGAGGTGCGAACATGTAATCTGTTTTTATTGCTTTCGGTCTATGCTATTTTATGAGCACGAGGATCCACCCGTTTAACTTTTTATGAACCTTCTGACGCTAAAGAAGACCAAGAAACCTAGAAGGGCTCCAAAAAAAACAAACAAAAACTGCGAATTCAATATAACTAAATTTTAGAGAGCCCATTTGCGGAGAAAAGAAATATTATTTGTGGGAAGAGTGAGACGGTGAGGACCGAGGAGGCGTTGTAAATTTAAGTGAAGCTTTATGCTTCCTTTATTACAATTGTCAACTAAACTAATTGAGTTTTTTTTTAAGTTAGAAAAATTTATAAATGAAAATAAAGATATATACAAAAGAGTTCAAGTACAAGTGTCATAGAAGACACAACTAGCTAATATATAACGTCTAGCCACAGTACAATCCAAGATAAAAATGCTAGGAATATCTGTAACTATGAATGGAGCATTCCTACAGCCACTTAATAACAGAACGCATATACTCAACCAGATTCATATCGAAGAAGCAATAATTCGAATGGAAAACCTAAGTTAACTAATTCTCAATCCCAGTAGAGGCAATTCCAATGAGATACTGAAGTCAAATCTGCACTTGAACATTCCTTACCCAAAATAGCCTTCTATCAGCTGAAACAACTGGAGCTAAAGTTGATTGTTTGTCCACGAAGAAGGCTGCCACGAGGAAGTGGCAGTACTCGTTGGGCCCGGGCCCCGGATCCCTAATCCTGAAGCGGCCCTTCGGGCTGCGCCCGGGTCAGGCGGCTCAAACGTCGGACCCGATCCTAACATCCATACAAAGGTCGATTTGCACATGCATTTTCATACATAAATATCATACACACGACTATGCTAAGTAAACACCCCGAAAACCGCGGGGTTACATGACATTACAATCTAAAAGAAATGCAACAAGTGTTATCGAACATACGTAATACAAAATAAATCTGAATCCAAAATACATAAAATATGCTCCGTGATGATATGCTTGGAGGGCCAACTAAGGTACTAACTTAATACAGGGCTCCTAAATATCTTGAAGTTTCCGATGCCT